>JANJGK010003102.1:17500-60000 GCA_039081455.1 Macrobrachium rosenbergii | reverse complement strand
ATTGGAAGATAATTGCAAGTCAATCAATCAATGACGCGATCCTCACTCAGCAGCGACGACGAAGCGGTGGCAGGCGACGACAAACGCCTACACATTGGCGAGGCTTCCTTCGACTCTCGGCGATTAATCAACATTCCAGCGGTTGGGGGAAGATGGGGTTGGGGGTTGGGGGAGGGGGAGCCAAAACCGTCATTATGAAACTTAGATTGGGGTTCGCAAAGCATGATGTCTTTAATAAGTTCCTCGCAATTGGAGAAACTCGGAAACTCTTCCGTTAATGCCATTGGCTCTTCGGAATAACCATTTTGCCTTGTTCGACAGACTAATTGGTCTTTCAAACTTGCAACTTGCTGGGGAGAATGCACTAGCATAAGACATGTGTCAGCTTGAAGTATTGAAACATATCACTTACCTGCCATATCTGACGCCAGCGGGTACATTGAATTTTTTACTACAGTTACTTTATACAGAAATGGGAAATGTGGTTTCAATGAGTTATATCTTGATGAGCATAGAGGTTTTGAGAACAGGTAATCATGCATGCGCTCAAAATAAACATATTTCTTATGTGTTGTGTCATCAAATATTCACATCCTTTTCAATAAATTACAGTTACTTTATGCAGAAACGGTAAATGTGGTTTCAAAGAGTTATATCTTGATGAGCGTAGTGGTTTTGAGAAGAGATAAACACGCATGAGTTCAAAATAGTTCCTGGTATACTGTGTCATCAAATATTCACATCATTATTAATAAAGACTAGGAATATACCGAATCATATATCCGCATATTAATGAAGATCTTATCATACAATTTCTTCATCTCTGTCAAATAAAAAAAAAGCCTATAGAATCACCGTTTAATTATATAACCCCTTCAATTCCGTTGTATTTTATGAAGACCATATCACACAATTTCTCCATCTTCATAGTGCAACTGCGAGGTCTTCCTCCTGTTACACCTCTAAAACCTTTTACTCTCAGTTTCCCTTTGGGCGCTAAATGACCTCATAGGTACTTATCCTTTGGCCTTATTTTTATATTTCATTTCATTATAATCCTGAAATATTTTGTTACTAAGTAAAAATCAGTACTTAATTAAACGACTGATTATTAAAACAATTAATCAGATAATTCGTAGATGTGTGAGGGAAGTTTAAAAAAAGGTATATCAAGAGTAAAATACATTTCTTCTAAGATTTCCTTAGATCATTTTTTTTCACGCGTACAATACATTACAGTAAACCTCGATATATCGAATTACTTGAGAAGTTTATTAAAATGATTTCCTCCCCTCAAAGGACAAAAAAAAAAAAAAAACACCCTAAAAAATATGCGGTTAATGATGAAACCCCATCAATTCTTTCGTCGTATTTTAAAACCAAGTATTCTTTAGCCTGTCATGTTTAGACTGTTATGACACATGCTTTGCACCTCGCGAGAAATCGATAGTGAGATTAATGATCCCGCACCGAAATCCGGGAGGGCCCTGGAGAAACAACACTCGAACTGAAGTGGCGAGAAACAGTTATTGAGAACCAATACTCACGCTGAGGTGTCTGTTGTAGGTGACTGAGAATCGATCGTCGTTGCTGTAGGTTTGTCTTCCGACTGTGATGAGGTGGTGATCTCGCATCCTTATCCAGGACACCTGAGGAGAGAGACAGAAAAAAAAAATTGTTTTTATTATTATCCTTCAGAAGATTATCGAACAAGCCCACTAAAGGGGCCACTGACTTGACATTCAAGCTTTCAAAGAATGTGGTGCTCATTAGGAAGTAAGAGAAAGTAAAGGGAAACACAGAAAGAAGAGATCTCACTAATTAAGAAGAAAAAATAAATTGATAAATTAATAACTAGATAAAAATGTATTAAAAAGCGTCACACGGTTTGGAGAAAAGATAAAAGATACACAGACTTTAACAAGATTTTTTCTACCCCTGCAATTGTATTTGATGATTCTATTTCGTGAGTACTTCCATCCTTTATGCAACATCGGCACTTATGATACCCTCCTTTTATTTTTTAGTATGGTGCATGCATATATATATATATATATATATATATATATATATATATATATATATATATATATATATATATATATACATACATACATACATACACATTATATATATATGTGTATATATATACACATATATAATGTGTTGAGTCTATTACAGTAACCTCGAAATAAAGAATTACTTTGGTTTATTAAAATAATTTCTTCTGTTCAAGGGGGCAAAACTCTCTCTCTCTCTCTCTCTCTCTCTCTCTCTCTCTCTCTCTCTCTCTCTCTCTCTCTCTCTCTACCACACACACATACACATATATATACGCGCGCGTGTGTGTGTGTGTATTATAGTTTTTTGCCTCTTGAACAGAAGAAATCATTTTAATTAACCTCAAAGTAATTCGATATTTCGAGGTTTACTGTAATATAATCAGCACATAAAAAATTGTATATGTATATGTATATATATGTATATATATATATATATATATATATATATATATATATATATATATATATATATATATATATATATATATATATATATATATATATATATATATATATATATATATAATGTTTATATATATATATAAATAATATTCAATGCATCAAATATAGTTAGAAAGACAGCTAAAAATATATAAACGTACGTAAATCCAAAAGATTTATTTGCCAAATCTCAACAATATAAACAGTCAGCTGGAGTTTCTCGCAAACAAAAGCTATGCGTAAATACAAAAGCACCACCACTTACACGCAGATACACTTTCAACAAACATATGCTAACAATCTATTATATGATACCGTTGAGCGGATCAGCACAGGAATCGATGGATTTTAATTGATGTTGTTAATTTACCAACAGACCTCTTGTTTTCACAAATGGAAGAATATGCGATGCAGTTAAGTGTCGATCGGTGACGGAACAAATACTGACAATTATTTTATTTTCTTTTCTTTTTTTGTAATGACAATTTTCTTGGTGGGTTTCACGTCAGTCGAATCATTACTTCATCCTGTATTTATTAACTAAGAGGGAGAAACAAATGTCAACAGCTTTCAGCGAAAATATCATATTCACTTATTCTTTGCTGTTGTTTCATTCTCTGAGCTTCGGTTAGACTAAGAAAGGATTCATATTTCCCATAATTCATTGAACTTGACAGCGTCCTTGGAAGAATGACGTGAACGATTATAAAAAAGAAAAGCACTTAATCTTTAATTCACCGCTTAGGAAATATGCCAGTATTAGAATCAGGATTCGATTTCAGGGCGAATAAGAATTATTTAACCACCTCTCTCTCTCTCTCTCTCTCTCTCTCTCTCTCTCTCTCTCTCTCTCTCTCTCTCTCTAATCGGAGTTGACCAGCGCGAAGTAAGCATAATTTCATGGAGTTAGAAAACTGGCACTCGCATTTGTAATAGCTATTGACATTTACTGACCACACTGCTATTATAGTCCACTGACCACTTTTGGTTCAATAGTGGTCAGTGGACTAGCAGTGTGGTCAGTAAATGTCAATATATAGCTATTACAAATACGAGTGCCAATCTTCTAGCTCCGTGAAATTATGCTTACATCGCGTTGGTCAGAGAGAGAGAGAGAGAGAGAGAGAGAGAGAGAGAGAGAGAGAGAGAGAGAGAGAGAGAGAGAGAGAGAGAGAGAGAGAGAGAATGGTTAACTCGTTCTTCCTCGCCCTGAAATTGAATCCTGAGTCTACTACTCAGGATGATATCCTGAGTCTATTACTCAGGATGATATCCTGAGTCTACTACTCAGGATGATAGTAACGGTTAATACTGGTACGAAGGTCAACAGTGTGCAAGGTAAGAATTCTTTAAGAATGCTCGCAGTCACATTAACTCAACAACTCAAATAATTTAACATTTCATAATGGATCGCTAGTGAACAATGAGAGAACTTCCCCCTTCCCCGCATCCTCGCCCAATACTTAGTATAGTATTGCATTGTCCTCCTGATTTAAAATATAAGGTAAACAGATTTTGTTTTATGTTTTTTTAGTTTTCTGCAAAAGAAAACTAGTGAGATGGCCTTTTGTCTGTTCTTCCGCACTTCTCCTATCCGCCCTCAGATCTTAAAAACTCCTGGGGCCAGAGGGCTGCAAATTGATATGTTGATCATCCACCCTCCAATCATCAAACATATCAAATTGCAGCCCTCTAACCCCAGTAGTTTTGATTTTATTCAAGGTTAAAGGTGGCCATAATCGTGCTTCTGGCAACGATATACGATAGGCCACCACCGGGCCGTGGTTAAAGTTTCGTGGGCCGCGGCACATACAGCATTATACCGAGACCACCAAAAGATAGATGTATTTTCGGTGGCCTTGATTGTACGCTGTAGCGGCTGTACAGAAAACTCGCTTGCGCCCAAGAAACTTCGGTGCATTTTTTACTTGTTTTTATTTTTCCTTGTGACATATACCTTGCGTAAAGCTGAGTTTGTGTGTAAGTGACGTCCTTATTTATTGCTGGTGAATTTAATTGTAAGTACGGTATTATTCGCACAGTCTCTTTTAGGTTCCTGCCGTTCTATAAACTGATATCAGCTACAGAAATTCGATTATTCTAGTCTTTCAGAGATATCTCCGTTTTCTGAGTTAGCAAAAGCTGAAACAGCATGGCTAAGCATTGCGCAAATATTGCTAAATATTTCATATTATGGATATCAAGTAATGCGCTTTCCAAATAAATATTATGTTATTGTGTTAAGAAAAATAATACTCGTAAGACACGGTTCTTCACCAACAAAAAACTGGGAGCAAATTGTTAAGATAATTCTGGACAATTGCAATCAACGCAATGACAAGATTTTCATGAATTCATTTTCGACGACCAGATGGAAATGTTTCGTCGAGAATACAGGAATTTCAATCAGACTGGAGAGCCATCCATCACTATCTGCTTCGCAAAAGCATTACTCTTCAAAAAAAATCCCTCTGAACTTTGGCATTATAAGAGACGGAATCATCTCTCCACAATCTATAATGTCATTATAACAGATTTTCCTTATTGTTCGTTGCGTTCTTTATACTCTACTAAAGGGAAGAACATTATACAAATGGCAGTAATTCATATTGATAAGATTTCATTCTACAGCTCAAACCTAATGGCCAATTCAGTAAATATTTTGTAATTTGATTCATTTTAAATTTATTTGCTATGTTGGGAAAATTGCAAGAAACTTTCAAATTACCTGGCTATAAAAAATTGCTCTTATATAGAAAGAAATAACTTGCTGATAATCACAAAATCAAGTGATGCATGAACTAATTAGCTTTTAAAATTATTGTTAGTGGGGATTAAATTTTGATGAACTTTACAGTAGGCAATTACTTAGAGGGTGCATTTTCCAAAGTTTTTGCTGAGCTTCAGTACTAATCATCATTATTCATATACCCTTATGATAAAAATTTGTACATGTATCTATTTTTTTTTTTTTTTTATTGAAGGTTAAAAATAATATGTGATGGATGGATGTATGATATTTAGGGCAAAAGCCCAGGCACTGGGACCAAGAAGGCCATTTAGCGCTGTAATGAAGAGAAAATAAATTTTGTTAAGGTAAATGAATTTATGAATTAATGAAGGAAATTATTAATAAATAAAATTGAGTGATGTGACCAACAAATAAAGATATGAAGTTTAATGATTGATGTGATATATAAATTATAAAAAATTTAATGTCATTAAAATTCTGTGCGATGTAATAAATATATTAGGAAAAAAATTAAATATCGTTAAAAAATTTTTATACACTTTATAACAGAGATGACAGCAGAAATATCTGCTTCATCTCCCAAAATATCAAAGAGAGATTTAGTCTTTTCTGGTTCTAAATAAGTCAACCTGATATTCCCCTAAAATAAAATGTTGACCATAATTCATAACTAGTCCTCTCCCACACTTTATTATAAACTTTATGTCAAATGATTTTTATTGTTTAAAATCATACATCCTTAGAAACTAACTTTTTGTAGAACGTGTCAGGAATATCTAATTATTCTGCTTTATCTTTTCTTTATCAGTTATCTCAACAATATCAGTCATGAAATATCAACCGTAGTATTCTTGTAAGATGACTTTTATTGTTTACAAATTTATACACCTTGAGAAACTTGCTTTTTTTTTTTTTTTAGATTGTGGCAGAAATACTGATTTAGCTTGCTTTATCTTTTTATGAGTCATCTCAAAATTATTACCAATGGAATAACCATCATGGTATTATTTGCTTTTCGATCAAGAAGGCATTGACCTAAAAGATATACTTGTGGCTTTCCTTTTTTATTACTACTGTCTATTTCTCTATTTCGTAAAGATATAGAATGGACATTTTTGGTAATTATTAAAAAGCAGAAGTTCAGACTGATGTTACGAAGATTGAATTATTATTTGCTTTGCGAAGAAGAAGGCATAGACCAAAACGATATACTTGTGGCATTTCCCCATTGATCAAGAAGGTTTTGACCAACACCACTTATTTCGCCAAGAATGAATAAAAATGGACATTTGTTTTTTCTTATGATTATTTCTAAGCGCACGATCAGACTGAAGTTATAAAAACTGAATTACTTACTTTTCTATTACGAAGACATAGACCAAAATGGTATCCTTGTGGTATTTTCTTATTGATCATAAAAGTTTTGACCAACACTGCTAACTTCTTAAAGAATAAATAGCTACTAGGACCTCGGCGAAGATGGAAGGGCCGGTTGTAAGAAAGACAAACTAAATGTCGAACATATCAATGCTAGATCCCTGCTATCTTGTATAGGGGAGATTAGGTTAATTGTAAATGAAAGAAATATTGACGTCCTTTGTATTAGTGAGACATGGTTAGATAATAATATTCCTGATAGATACGTAAACTTACATGGCTTTAATTTGTTCAGGAACGATAAGGGAAGAGGCGGAGGCACTTGCATTTATATTCGTGATTATCTTAACGCAACTCTATTAGATTTAGGGCTTGAAGACTGTGAAGGCATCGAGAGCACTTGGATAAAAATTCAGTGTGGAAAGCTACCGAGTTTTATCGTTGGAGCTATTTATAGGCACCCAAGCGCGTCTACGGACACTTTCACCTATCTTCAAAGTATGTTTCATGCGGTTTGCCTAGAAAAACATTTTGTGATAGCGCTTGGGGATATAAATGATGATTTGCTGGATTCAAAATCCAGATTAGGTAAAATATTGAAAATGGAAAAGTTGTATCAGGTTATAAATGAACCTACTCGAATAACAGAGACCTCCAAAACCCTTCTTGACGTAATAATTACAAATAACACAGACATGATTTTATCTTCAGGAGTTGAAAAATCTCATATATCTGATCACGATCTTATATTTTCAACCATTAATATCAGGAAACCGAAGCGAAAACCTGAAATAAAGACTTTTAGGAGTTTAAAAAATTACTCAAAAGAGTTATTTTGCGCATATCTTAGAGATCACGTACATATTTTGGACGACATTTTATTTACCGACGATGTAAATGAGCAAGTGTTTATTTTAACAACTGTCATGAAGACTTGTATAGATGTGGTCGCTCCAAGAGTGACACAGGAGGTACGTCGACCGCCAGCACCATGGATAAACGCAGAAATCAAAGCCGCCATGGTTAAACGAGATCATTTACGTAATATCAGAGATTTAGTAAAAGATCCGCATTCTACAGAGCAATATAAGATATCAAAGAGTAATGTCAGGTCTATGATCCGATTTGCTAGAGCAAAATGTAGTCGTGATAAATTGCAACAAAATAGGTTAAATAAAGGAAACATTTGGAATGTAATTAATAAAACTGTCCCTAATAAGAAAACTGGAGGAAAGAAGTTTAATTTTGACAATCCAGAACAAACTAGTGAACGATTCAATGAGTTTTTCGCAAATGTCGGTAAAAATGTTTACAAAGAAACAACTTCTAGTAAACAGACTAGGGATGAAAACTCGACACCAATTGTTAACCCAAGCAAAAACTCTCTCGTTCCAGAAAGACCCCGTTTCAGACCAACTCCTGTGGATATTGCAAGAGTAGTTAAGGTGGTAAATAGTTTAAAGAACACAAACTCTTATGGCCCTGATGGTATTACAAGTCGTTTTTTAAAAGATTCTATGCCCGTTATAGGCTTTTACCTCACGATATTAATAAATACTTCGATTGTAACAGGTAAGGTACCAGATGAATGGAAGTACAGTATTGTAAATCCACTTTATAAGGAAGGTCATTTGGATGATCCCAGCAATTTTAGACCCATATCTTTGCTATCAGTCATGTCAAAGGTATTAGAGAGGGTTGTATGCGATCAATTATATTGTTATTTGGAGTCAAATGACATTCTATCGGTCACTCAACACGGCTTTAGAAAACAGTTATCTACAGAGACTGCCCTAACCAAAATATGCGAAGAAATTTATATGAATATGGATAATAAGAAAATATCTTTGCTCACTTTATGTGACCTTTCGAAGGCATTTGACTCTGTATCCCATAGTTTACTTATGCAAAAGATGATGCAATATGGAATAGATGATTTTTGGTTTGATGACTATTTAACTGCTCGAACTCAGTCAGTAAAAATAAGTGACCATATTTCTAGTAAACAAAAGGTTGAGTACGGAGTTCCCCAAGGCTCGATCCTAGGTCCAGTTCTATTTAACATTTTCGTAAATGACCTGGCTGAACTAAATGAGAGTGATATGCTCGTTCAATATGCGGACGATGCACAATATCTTCATTCGGGTAAGATAGAAAATTTAGTGTACATTGTTGACAGAGCCGAAAGAAATTTAGAGAAAGTAAATAAATATTTTTCAGAGAATGGTCTAAAAATGAATGCAAGCAAAACTAAATTTTTATTTATAGGCTCTCGCCAATACATAAACCTTTTACCAGAGAATCTTTGCATTAAAACAAACGGCACTGACATTAAACCAAGTGAAAATGTAAAAAATCTCGGAGTAACTATGGATAGATATTTTTCTTTCGATAATCATACTGACAATATATGTAGGAAGGCAAATGGCGTACTGTATTTCTTAAATAAAAACAAAGATAATTTTGATAGAAAGAGTAGAAAGCTAATTGTTGAAGCTTTAGCGATGAGTGTAATATCCTACTGCTCTTCTATATGGAATGGAAGCTCCGTCTCGAACATGCAAAAAACACAAAAAATTCAGAATTTTGCGTCAAAGGTTGCTGCGGGTCTTGGGAGAAAATATGATCACGCCACACCATACATTAATGAGATGAAGTGGTTGAAACTTGAGAGCAAACTGATCTTTGATGTTTGTTTGTTTATTTTCAAAGTATTGCATGGACATATACCTGCCAGAATATTACCACTAGAGACCATACAACAGAGAAGAATACGTTCGACTAGACAGAGCAGTCATTTGGTGGTTCCAAGGAGACGGACAATCCTGGCTGATAAGGCAACATCCGTCAGGGGTCCCAAGCTTTGGAATGCATTGCCGGAGGATATTAAAGAGTGTAGCAATTTGTCTACTTTTAAGAGAAAACTGAAATCACACCTGTTTCAGAAGCAAAAATAATGGTAACCTTTAAGATATTTTATAAATGTAAATAAATTTTGGTTCTTAACTAGACGAATAGGTAATTTTATCTTTGTATTTAGTCCTATTTATTTTAGACTACAGATTATACCTTTGTTTTAAGAGTCACCTTGAACCTTTTAGTTAAAGTACTACTTAATGTATTTGTATTTTAATTTTAAGAGTCATCTGTATGGATACTTTTTATGTAATAGAATACCCACTGTATTTGTGGAATAAAGGAATTATTATTATTATTATTATTATTATTATTATTAAATAAAAATGAACATTCGTTTTTTCCTTATGATTATTAATAAGCGCACGATCAAAATGAAGTTAAGAAAACTGAATTACTTGATTTTCCATTAAGGAGGCATTGACCAAAGTGATATACTTGTGACATTTTCTTATTGATCTTCAAGGTTTTGACCAGCACTGCTTATTTCGTAAAGAAATGAATAAAATGACATTTATTTTTTTCTTATGATTATTAATAAAGGCACGATCAGACTGAAAGGTTATGAAGACCGAATTACTTGCTTTTCGATTAAGAAGGCATTAACCAAAGTGATATACTTTTGGTATTTTCTTACTGATCATAAAAGTTTTGACCAACACTGCTAATTTCGCAAATAATGAATAAAAATGGACATGTTTTTTTATGATTATTAATAAGCGCACGATCAGAATGAAGTTATAAAAACTGAATTACTTGATTTTCCATTAAGGAGGCATCGACCAAAACGATATACTTGTGGCATTTTCTTATTGATGATAAAGGTTTAGAGACTAACGGTGCTTAATTCTTAAAGATTTCATAAAAATAGACATTTGTGTTTTTTACTTATGATTATTGATAAGCGCACGATCCGAACGCAGTTATGAAAACTGAAGACTTCTGAAACAAAGTCATACACGTATTAATTATAAGGGCATTTGCATCGCAGGCAGCGCTCTCCTGGTCTCCCGGACTTCGAATAACAGTTTCATATTCATGATGGACAGCATTTGGTTCGAATCATATGCGAAGAGTTTTTTTTATTAAGAGATGTCTCACTGGGTTATGAAAACATGTGAGGTGGGGGGGGGGGGGACCTGAACGAATTTTACATATTTCTTTTTTTTTGGTGTTGTCGGTCAAAATGAATGACCGAAACCGAAGGCCATTTCGTGGAATGACAAAAATGAACTATTCAAAAAGAGGAACTGCAGTGGCGGTAAAAAAAAAAAAAAAAAGGGGGGGGAGTTGTGTAAATGCTTCCAAAACCCTTGAAATATTTTGGACGCGATTACGCAAAGAATAGCCGAATTGAGATTGAATCCCATATCTTTTACAACAAACGAGCGTCGCTGTAAACGCTCTTTCCCCATCTATAAAATTGTATTGCTGATGCTCCAAACCCATATATCCGAACGATCTAGTGCTACAAAATGTAGGTTCGACGAATCAAAAGGATCTTCCCATATTGCGAGTTTTTTTTTTTTTTTTTTTCTGGTCGGGCTGGGTACTCAAACATTATGGGAAATACGCGACATTACTCTAAGAGATATGTTTTGTAGTGGTATTGTGACTTAATGGATGAATATATTCATTGCCGAGACAAAGATGACGAATCTTTACTCTTATGTGAATGAATATCTTCACAGCAATATCATTTATTTAATAATAAAGGTGTTCGAAAAGCTATACATGGTCATTATTTACTCAAAATGTATCAGCGAGTAACAAATAAATAAGTCACTAACATTAAGGAACACTACACGGGATAATGATCTCATAATTCTCGATAAATACTATTAAATGACGCTCCTTTATAGTAGTGGTCCAGTCAGGAATTGTAATGGCATTAAATGGAAAAAATCTATTTACTGTAGAAGAGATGGGCCTAAAAATTCTCTCCGAAATGGCCTAATGATCGACATTGTCCTAATTTATGACTATAGCATATGTTTCATTAAACCTGTGATTATTTGTGCCTAAGAAATCTTGTTCTTAATAAGAATGTTCAATGACTGCAGGATAAAATCACATTGTATATTCTACTTCCTAGGAAGTGTTGGTGGACGGAGGCAGGTGAATATTTAAGCTCAATCAATATGTATGACAAAAGATTCATGGAGGGATTTGCTGCTTTAATCATGTGACCAGTTTATTTCTGTTTCAATGGCGAGAATTTCTAATCTTCAACGAATATTTTAAGTAATGCAGCAAAAAGATAACCACATAATTGCACTAAATATGTAGAAGGTAAAAGAAATGATGCTGATATGTAATAAGCAAGAAAGCCTTTTTCGTAAGTTTCTAAATCAGTATTAACACTAGGGAGGTATATAACAAAAACGATAGTTTTAGGAAAACAAACTGGCAGGAGCCTGACATTTTCAAAGGATATTATTATCAAGATCTCCCCTCTCCTGAAATGGAAAATTCGTCGACGGTTCTAAGTTTTCAACTCAGTCTTTCACCCTTCCGTCATTATTCACTCTTAGTGCGGATAAATAAACGCACATTCTAGTCTTTAAACTAGAGAAGTAATGCGCCGAAGTTTCTTCGGCGCAATCGAATTTTCTGTACAGCCGCTACAGCATATAATCAAGGCCACCGAAAATGGATCTATCTTTCGGTGGTCTCGGTATAAGGCTGTTTGAGCAGCGGCCCATGAAACTTTAACCACTGCCCGGTGGTGGCATATCCTATATCGTTGCCAGAAGCACGATTATGGGTAACTTTAACCTTAAATAAAATAAAAATTACTCAGGCTAGAGGGCTACAATCTGGTATGTTTGATGATTGTAGGGTGGATGATCAACATACCAATTTGCAGCCTCTAGCCTCAGTAGTTTTTAAGATCTGAGGGCGGACAGAAAAAAGTGCGGACGGACAGACAAAGCCGGCACAATGGTTTTCTTTTACAGAAAACTAGAAAAAGGCAGAGCTAAATAATGTGCATGCAGCGCCAGTTTATCGAATGAAATCAATCGATCAATATAAACTTTAAACCTAAGCAACCGCAGAACTCACGCGGAAAGACACATCACCGATGCACCCAGAGATTTCAACGAAGGAAAAATTTCTCAATGAAATTTAAAAATTCTCCTTCTTTCATCCACTTCCAATGCAGCGGCCTCAAAAAGGATATTATAAAAAATCATTTCAATATTTTCTTCGTGACAGGAACGACGTTCGCCTCGTGGGATGGGGATGGGGGTGGGGGTGGGGGAAGTTATAAATGGAAGATAAAAAAAAAAGACAATGTAAAGCGAGGACTCACAATTGAAGAAATAAGACTGATAAAAATCATATTAATCATTCTTATCTCTGCGTTTTTTGTTGGTGTATTCTACATAATATATATACACTTCTCTTGAGAGGTGTATGGATATTGGTGTGTTCTGCATAATATACATCCACACTTCTCTTGAGAGGTGTATGGATATTGGTGTATTCTGCATAATATATATACACTTTCTCTTGAGAGGTGTATGTATATTGGCGTATTCTGCATAATATACATCCACACTTCTCGTGAGAGGTGTATGGATATTGGTGTATTCTGCATAATATACATCCACACTTCTCTTGAGAGGTGTATGTATATTGGTGTATTCTGCATAATATATATCCACACTTCTCTTGAGAGGTGTAAGGATATTGGTGTATTCTGCATATTATACATCCACACTTCTCTTGAGAGGTGTATGGATATTGGTGTATTCTGCATAATATATATCCACACTTCTCTTGAGAGGTGAATGGATATTGGTGTATTCTGCATAATATATATCAACACTTCTCTTGAGAGGTGTATGCATATTGGTGTATTCTGCATAATATATATCCACACTTCTCTTGAGAGGTGTATGCATATTGGTGTATTCTGCATAATATAAATGTATATATATACTTCTCTTCAGAAATTGTTATCTTTTGTCAGAAGCATGTTTTTTTAGTTAATATTCAATCTATGCCTTTTATATACGAAAAATAATTTTCTCTTGCTAATTATATACTTCCTCTTTCTCAGGCGCTGCAGATCCACAGAATTTCCACACAATAATATCTTGTTTGTAATCTACCTCACTCTTCGCCACTACGTCCTTATTTCCTTTTCCCTGATACTAAAACCACAGTGAAATGGAAATTTTGCAGTTACAAGAGAAAAAGAAGCATTTTACAGTTTCTAGAGAGAGAGAAACGTCTACATTTCTACGAACATTATTCGCTCGGAAGACAAACGATCGGTGTATTCCGTGGCAACTCCGTTCTTTTATCGCTCGCTTGAAAACGTCTTTACGATGTTGTTTACAGTTGTGACTCCTCATATTGCAATGTTAAAAACCGCATTAACCGCTACGTTTACGGCTCCATCTCCAATGCATATGACGTAAACAGTTTTGAGTGTAATTCGGCATATCAGAATAGCTGCGAATAGGCTGCTATCACGAAGTTTAAACCCGAATATGTGAGCTTCGCTGCGAGTCAATTATTTTGGCGAGGAATATCAAGAGAGGAGTTGGGTCTGCCTGGGAATATTGTTATGTAACACGTCAGTTCCCTGGATTTCTGTAGAGAAATGCTTCGGGTTTCATATGGTATCGATTTGACTAGTCGGCGAGTGCATGAACCATACGCATTTATTCATAAGAAAGTGAGGGACATGAGGCAGTTTTGCCTAAACAAGTTGGAATTCTTATGCTTTGCATATGCAACTATAAACACATGGAATAATTCACGAACAACGTAACGAGTGATACAAAGACTTATGACATGTTTAAATAAAGGAACACATTCCTGGACGTGTAGTTAAGTAAGTATACTGAAGGTGGAAAAACAATTTTTTATGAATAAATCATCGAAATTCGAAATAAATGATAAGTAAGCAAAGGAATACGTGCTTGGAAGCAAATTATGTTCAACTGCTGCTTGTACCCCAAGTAACACTCACAAATCTAAATACCCATCAGCTCAGCGTATAAACATTCCTAATGATTTTCGCGACCAGGTAACTGCACATGATTGTGAACAACTTTCTAAGAAAGGGTTAACGCGTAACAAAATCTCTCAACACAATCTACACACACACACACACACACACAACACACACACACATATATATATAAATATATATATATATATATATATAGAGTATGTGTTGTATACATAAATAAATATATATATATATATATATATATATATATATATATATATATATATATATATTTTATTATATATAATATATATACATATATATATATATAAAAAAAAAATATATATATATATATATATATATATATTATATATATATATTATATATATATATATATATATATATATATATACATATATATGTATATATAAATGGAGTTTTTGTGAAGATAATGAATGAGAGATATCAAGCGTAAATTAGACAAGGCGAAAAAATAGCGCTGCAATAATAAAAGGAATCGGTTTTTAGGAAAAGACTTATTAATTTTTTCCGAGTAGAAGAGAAATGATTGATGCCTTATAGTTACTTGCGTCCATGGACTCTTCTCTTTGTCGTCTTCCTACCAACTGTAACTCTCTCTCTCTCTCTCTCTCTCTCTCTCTCTCTCTCTCTCTCTCTCTCTCTCTCTCTCTCTCTCTCTCTCTCACCCGCAGCATGTTTCTCGCTTGCAGTAATATGACTCAAGCATAGAATGTCAGTTTACCAAAGAGATTAAATTCCTTTATCTCGACAAGAACTACACAGCAAGTAATGAATAAATTCCTACCAGCTTACCAAGTCCCGAGCTGAGGACGACATATACGCTTCTGTGTTGATTTTAGTTTTTATTATAAAACAGTTATTTACAGTTGAATCCCGCTCTGAGCCGACACCGGGAATTCTGAGAAGTTTCGCTCGTAAATCTTGCTTTCGGTTGCAATCTCAAATGTTCTTGTTATCCTTTTCTTTTTTTTTTTACAATGTTGTAATGATTTTTTTCATTTTCAGTTTCTCTGTTTTTTCGAGTTATCGTCGTTCTTACGACGAACAAAAATGATCAGATTTTCGTTAAAACAAAACGAAAAGAATGGATGTAGTCTATAGGATTTTTAGAAATAAAAAAAAATAAAAGAATAAACAGAAATGCTGATAATTCCTAGCAGCGCAACACAAAACACAAAGACTAAAAATAACAAACATGAACAATAATAAAAAATGTAAAGATTTTCTAAAGGCAGACGCTGAGGTCGTAAAATGTATAAAAATCCAAAATGAAACAACTCTATGGGTATTGAATACATAGTAAGTCGCCACCATACAGAAAAATATTACACCTCCGCATCGACACTTAAATATCCCCTCACCACATATAAATTTTCGGTAGAAATTTATGGAAAATATTTATTGGTCTTCAGTACTGTTTATGGCCCATATCGGGAGAAACGGGACACCAGGGGGTTGAGAATGAAGAGGCTGTTATAAACATATATAGAGCACTGCAGTGGTATGATATCTCACTTACTTGAAAAATTACATTAACCGAAATTAAATTACTGGCCAGTTGATTTTAACCAGAATCGTTCAGAGTGACAAGAGGATTGGTTAAAAAAATAAACAAAGTTTATTCGTTAGCAATGAAAAACTAAAGATGACTACTGTTATCGAAGACAGCTGCTTGTTACTCCTAGCGAACGAAAATTTTGATATCTATGTTTCGACTTGAATGGAATGATCAATAAGTTGTTTTTAATTATCTTTCTGCCTAGGAGCCAGAGGTTCAGTATTTAAGAAATGGACTTTTTACCCAGTTTGTTACATCTTACAAACGAAGTTCTGACACATAAGAGTCCTAGAAGTGATCAGTGAAGTGGACGGCCTCACCCATGAAAACTGAATTAGTATAAATGTGGGTAAAATACTAAATATTAAATTTGTAGACAACTTTGGGAAAGATGTTATTTAGCTCTGACACTGACCAAAACTACATGACAAACAAGTGAAAAAATGCGCCGAAGAAACGTTTTCTGTACACCGTATACTGCTGTGTGAAACTCTCAGCCACGGCCCATGAAACTCTCAGCCGGCCGTGGTGGCCTGTCTTGTTGAGGTGCCAGACGCACGATCATGGCTAACTTTAACCTTAAACAGAATAAAAACTACTGAGGCTAGAGAGCTGCAATTTTGTCTGTTTGATGATTGAAGGGTGGATAATCAACATACTAATTTGCAGCTCTGTAGCCTCAGTAGTTTTTAAGGTCTGAAGGCGGACGGACAGACAAAGCCACCTCAATAGTTCCGGTGGATTAACAGAGATCCCTGCTACTGTTTAGAAGTGAATACCTGAGTAAGCTCCATTTGTTAGAACAAAAGATGCACGCAGTCAGCAAGAAGCACCATTAATTAAAAAAATTTGTCAGCTCTATTTCAGAGGGTGAACAGAGGCTCTATGGTGTAAGAGAAACCAGCTCATCTTTAAGATATTATCATCAGAGGCTGTTTTCTCGAAACCAAAGGATGGGGGTAATATTATTAAAGACATACCATGTGGGTGGTTGAGAGCAGTTAATGTTAATTATAGAAGTAATATGAACTGAAAAAACTCCAGCAAAAGGAAGAGCAGTCTATTAGCCCATCAACAAAGAATCTAAAACAACCTTCACATAGTATCAGATTGAGGATGTTTTAAAGGATGAGGATAAAACGGAAGACTCATTTCTTCTCATGACGCTTCATTTCTTCTCAGAATAGTAAATTAAATTTACATTAATTTTTTTAGTATAACCGACATCCCTTGGGTCTTCCAGTTTTAGTAGAATATTTCAGAGTGGTTCCCCACATCATTCGCCAGGTTTTTTTTTTTTTTTTTTTTTTAAGGCTTGCCAAAACTATATTCTCTCATATGGGAACCTGTTGAATATGACCCATGTTGTCCAGACACATGTCAGCAATACAGTTTTGAGGCCGAGGGACCGGAGAGTGTGCTGCACTGAAAGATGATGAAATCATTGCGTTTTTCAATTATCGAGCTGAGCGTACATCAGTGGATGAAACAATAAACCCGAGTACTTTACCAAGAACAGAAAACGCCATGGAGAAGCAAGTAGCACTGTATATGCAAATAAATTAAGGATCTTTTTATACAAGCTAGACAAACGGGAATGCAAAGCCTTAAGGCAAGAAGTACTTGATGTTGTCGTTGCCACCTAAGTTAAAGATAGTAAGGGGAGACATTATTAAAAGATTTCTTCATGTGATCTAGTCATCAAAATTATACCAGAGAAAGAGCTCACGGAACAAAGGAATGTCATTTATTAATGTATTACCTAGATATTAACTTCCTTCCTGTCTTACATGGGAAATATTTAGTTGCTATACTCTCACACACACACACACACACACACACACACACACACACACACACACGCGCGCGCGCGCGCGCGCGCGCGCACACATATATATGTGTGTCTGTGTGTATGTAAATATATATATGTATACATACATATATATACATAACTGGTTAATGTAAGTTTATTTTCAGGAAGGCAAATAAAAACATGTATGTATGTACGTATGTAATATATATATATATATATATATATATATATATATATATATATATATATATATATATATATATATATATATATATATATATATATATGTGTGTGTGTGTGTGTGTAATACATATATATATATATATATATATATATATATATATATATATATATATATATATATATATATATATATATGTATGTATATATATACACACGTATGTATTTCCCTTCCTGAAAATAAACCTACATAAAACAATTATGATTCTTTGCTTTCCATTAGTGTCCAGTACAGACCACTTACAAAAGGTTTCCCGAGGAAACAATGGAAAGGATTGATGTATAGGAGAGTAAACAAAACAAAACAAAAAACAAAGAGCATAAAAAAGGGAGTTTTGGATAAAGGCTAAATGATGGCACCGTTCGTCATTCCTGATTAATGGGAATCGAGCTTTGATCGATGTTCTTTGTTCATATCAAAACAACCTACTCAAACAACAAAGGGACGACGAGGCGAGAAAAGCATAGAGAGAGAAGGCACAAATAAACAAATAAATAAATAAATGAAGAAATAAAGAAAAATAAATCACTAACAAATTGAGAGGAATCCGGATTATTATTATTATTATTATTATTATTATTATTATTATTATTATTATTATTATTATTATTATTATTATTATTATTATTAGGTCTTTCTCCTCTAGATCGAGAGCGGGATATGCTGTATATCAGGTCCACAATAATATTCAATGGTGAATTCTTGTTGATTTTATAAAAAAGTTACAAAAACTTTCGAACCCTGTCCTGGGTTCATCTTCAGTCTAACTAAAAAATATTGACACAATAAGTGAATATGTTAGCTCTAGTTTTGAGTAAGGAACCAATGGACGACCTCAACGATGTGTTTTTCCAACGGACGAGGCGACAAGCAGGACGGTCGACTATCCAACTAGGTGACTGCTCCTCTTCTTACTGTATATTCCGCGTGGCTATCTATCCTTCATGATCTCCTCACCTGCTGTTGCTGTTCTGCATGTAATTCATTGTTAGCGGTGACATCCTCGGAATCCGGGCTGTCGAGGATTAGTCGAGGGTGCCGCCATAAATACAGGAGAATCATTTAAGGGAAACAAGTCGTTCGTTAACGAGGACCCGCTAGTTAACTTCCATGTAATCAACACATTTATTAAAGGTTTTAATGTTAGGGCAGGCTCCGTCTTTCCTTCGTCTGATGATGCCGTTATCTCTGGCATCACCCCGCAGACACCTTATAAAAGCCGGGATTCCGAGGATGTCACCGTTAACAATGAATTACATGCAGAACAACAACAGGTGAGGAGATCAAGAAGGATAGCCACGCGAAATATACAGTAAGAAGAGGAGAAGCAATTGCCTAGTTGGATAGTCGACCGTCCTGCTTGTCGCCTCGTCCGTTGGAAAAACACATCGTTGAGGTCGTCCACTGGTTCCATACTTGAAACTTGAGCTAACATATTTACTTATTGTTTCAATAATTTTTAGTTAGACTAAAGATGAACCCAGGACAGGGTTCGAAAGCTTTTGTAACTTTTTTCTAGAAACTCTACAAGATTTCACTTTGAATATTATTGTGGACCTGATATACAGCATTATTATTATTATTATTATTATTATTATTATTATTATTATTATTATTATTATTATTATTATTATTATTATTATTATTATTATTATTATTATTAAAGTAGTTTACCAAACCACTGAGCTGATCATCAGTCTCACAGGGCTGGCCCGAAGGATTTGTTTTTATTTATATATTTTTTTTGTTTATATCTTGTCCGTTAAATTACAGTGTTTAAAAAATTAATATTTGGGTTAATTTTAAATGTTGAGGTTTCCGAAAAACTTTCACTGATCGATTTATTTCCAAAACTTGATGTTCGCCGATTATTATACTTTGGAGTTTCACACAATAAATGTTTAACTGAAATTCAAAAAACATATAACTTGGAGGGATCTATTACTTGGTTACGATATGTTAATAAGACCGAAATGCACGAATGTTTACAAGAACAGAAAAAAAGTTGTAAATGATTAGTGACCAATGTAAATAGACATGGCATACGTTATTTACCCTACTACAGGATATTGAATGCCGAAAAGTCTTGTTTGTCCGGCCGTCAGCTACCACCTGATGAAAATATATCTTGTTTACCCGGCAATCGCTGAACAAACAGGCCATAGGAAAATTGTTTCGACCTTTACCAAACGAGAACCGTGAAGACATTTATTCGGAATTTTTGGCTTGCATTACGGCTGCCATGACACCAAAAAGGTATTATTTGTATTATTGACTGTTCCTGTCTGGCCAGTTGCTCTGGGAACTAGTTTTCTACATTACAGTGTATATCCTGAAGTAAACTGGACGCAATTACATCCATTTTCCAGTAATCTGGATGGCACTGCGCTTATTTCCTTAACCTAATCAAAGACAACCGATATTTTCTTTACAATTACATGAGATTTAGCCAGATTTTCAATAAATATTCCGTGGCTCTATCCCCCCCCCCCCACCCCGCCAAAAAAAACACCACTATAGGGGTTAAAATTATACAGCTTGATGCAGTTTGGTGAAGGATTTTACCAGCAACTAGCGTTGGTTTACTGACTTTGCGTGTCATTGGCATTACGGTAAAATGCCGAACAAGATAAATAAAAAATCAAATAAAAAATTAACCACCTCTTGGTGAATGACTGACAAGAAGTATTTGGTAACCGGCTGCCCAGCAAATAAGTATACGACGAATTAAGGCGGAGGGAGGGGGGGGGGGGTTAGCAGAAAGTATAAACCTTCGTCCAAAACTGAAAAAGGAGATGACTGATTTGTCCTACGGCCTTCCTGAAAACTCCACTGAAGTGTTCTTGAAATGAATTAAACTCTTGAGCAAAGGTTGACTCAACCTTTTCCTTCATCTTTTCTACCTTACAGAGGATACCTAAACAAGCATTGTGTTGAAATGATAGCTGTCACACACTCACACACACACACACACACACACACACACACACACACACAAGCACACACATATATATATATATATATACATATATATATATATATATATATATATATATATATATATATATATAATTACATGTATATATATTGATAGATAGATAGATAGATACATAGATAGATAGATTCATAGATAAACAGATAGACATGCAAGAGTTTATTATTGAGCAGTTGCTCGTTAAGTTTGCTGGTAAAGACGAAAACCTTCTATGCACAGAATGCCAGTTAGAAAAAATGTATTACAGAATTGCTAAAGATAAAGTATGAGAATGTGGAAGATGACTGATGAAGAAGACGCAGACTGGAGACAGAGTGATATGGTAAAAAGCGGACTTGAATCAAGTGCGAAATGCAACCATGGTTCTTAAAAAGGACAGGTGAAAGTACCAGTTTGCAGAATAAAAACAAGGATTGCCAATGATTGCAGAAAGGTTGATGCTTGCATATGACGTAGCCTGAGATAGCAAAAAGAGGTTACAAAGACTGTGAAGAGCTTTAATACTTGTGTGAGCAGAAAAAACCGAATTACAAAATATAATATAGGAAAGCGTATGAACGTTCAGCAGAAAGAACAACGTATGCTGGTATGGGATGTCACGAATGGAAATTCCTGATTGATACAGACATCTGGAAATAACTGTAAATGTGAATGGCAGGGTGAAAAGGAAGCAGGATTTGTTCAAAATGTTACGACGAGACTGGCGACAAGAGCAGAAATTGACACGTGAGAAGGAGTAAATTGTTGGTTGGTCCAGCATTCCTCTATGGAAGTGAAGAGTGGATTGTGAGTGTGACAATGAAAAGAGGAAGCATTCTGATGAATTATCAGGAACAGCCAAACACTCGCTATAGTGAACGTCTCTGTTCCATAGGGACGTTTCGGCTTCGACACAGCAAGCCACTGTCAAAGGCTTAATGTGTTGAAGCCAAAATGTCCCTACGTAACGAATATTAACTATAGCGCTTGTTTAGCTGCTCCTGGTGAGGATCAGATTCCCTATGAATTAATCTTTAGAAACTATTTAGATGAACTGTTTTTGCATAGTATATGTGCGGTAAGAAAGCCTGGTCTAGTGCGAAAAACAAAAAACATATATAAGATAAACATCGGGTTTTATCAAGATGGGTTGTCCATGTGGAGAGAATGGAGGGTGACAGGTGGTTCAAAAATGTATAAGACTGGAAACTCTTCAGAATTAGGGGATGAAATGGGGTTTTGATTTTGCAACAAAGCTCAATTTTAACTCGGCAGGTCTTTGTCTTTGTCTGAAACTTATGCTAATGGTTAAGAAGATGATTTTTCTTCACTTCAAAACAAAATTTGAATCCACAATACTGATAATTAATTATCCTTCCATCAACTAGCCTATCTGTCTATTTATATTTACATATACATGTATCAATGTATGAATGTTTGACTGCATATTTGTGTATGTATGTATATATTATATACAGTATATATATATATATATATATATATATATATATATATATATATATATATATATATATATATATATATATATATTAATTATTTTCTCTGTGCTTTACAAAAAAGTTACTTTGCTTTTGCTTGCTAACGATTGTATCCAACTAGACGAACCAACTTCTAAGCATAAACTTGACAATTAGAGCAAAAAGCTGCTAGTTTATTCATCGCCTTCGATGAATTTATGTCAATTCTGCTCTGAAATTAGTTATGGTATAGATTTTATTCACAAGCTTGGTTGTTAGACTCTTGGTCCTGCCACAATATAAAAGTTATAAGCGATGAAGCTTTTGTAGTTTGCGTGAGATTTTTGATTTCTTCATAAATGAGTAAATAAATTCCTTGGCGTGACTTCTATTCGATTCTTCGGTAACTGGCGCCAAGGGTATTTTTAAAAATACTTTTGATCACAATGTAAATATCTTACATTTACATCTGATAGATTGTCTTTTACTGTTGGAGGGCAATACTTTAAAATATTATTATTATTATTATTATTATTATTATTATTATTATTATTATTATTATTAGTATTATTATTATTATTAATTAAAAAAATATCCATAGTAACATACGTCTTAAAATGGAGAAGCAATTCCAAAGTTATTATTATTATTATTATTATTATTATTATTATTATTATTATTATTATTATTATTATTATTATTATTATTATTAATTAAAAAATACCCATAGTAACAAAAGTCTTAAAATGGAGAAGCAAATCCAAAGTTACTATTATTATTATTATTATTATTATTAATTAAAATATGACCCATAGTAACAAAAGTCTTAAATGGAGAAGCAATCCAAAGTTATTATTATTATTATTATTATTATTATATTATTATATTATTATTATTATTATTATTATTATTATTATTAGATTTTGTGTCCCTTTTGATCATACCTCCAAGTAGTTTCAAAGGCTATGCCTTCTCATCAAGAGCGGTTTTTTTATTTACTCTGCTGTTGACTTTCTTGTAATTCCTTGAAGTCCTTCAAAGCTTTCACCTCTCGCTTTTCTTGGTATGATCGTAAGGGTCTTTGCGAAATCTATAAAAATAACATTATTTTGATTCAGTGCCTTTGATCTAATTTAACGCACAGGACTCTCCTTTCCTTGGAAATAATGCATATAATTCACTTAAACCCAAATATCCTTCTGTTTATAGCATATGTTCACAGGTTCTTCATTGTGAATGAGATACTGTAAATGATATTCGGAGAAAGGTGGGTATTTACCAAAGACTCATCTCAGCCATATAGGAATACAAACAAGAAAAGGGGAAGAATTTATAAGAAAACTAAGATACACTAAAAAAAAAACCATTAGTGAAAGAAAAGGTTATATCCTTAGTTGAAAAAAACAAACATACACACATACAAACGAGAAGAGAAAAACCTCCTGGGTCTAAATAAAAAAAAATGAATACATCTACAGCAGAGAGGAATGTATACTTCTCATTAAGGAAAAGCTATTAGAGTCACTCAAAGAGTCCATAAGAAGAGGACTTCAGGCACAAACACTCCTGTTTACCTGACCCATATGACTTCTGAATAGCATTGCTTCGGGTACTGATACTCGGGGGAGTAATGCCACCTTTATAAATGTAGTTACATAAAAAGAAATAAAGTAGATTCTTGTAAAATAAAACTGGCTATTAATGGACTGTTTCTCTGATGGTTGCTGATGGATTTTGCTGCGATTTGGTGAGATAAAATCAGAATATCAGGCAAATTTGACGGGGAAAATACTCAAATTTACCAGCTGGAAACCCTATGTATTAGGTACCCACTGATTTAAATTGAAATCTGAGAACCATAAGGTTGAAATCCTGTAGTCAATGCTGAGGCATCTTGGAAGCTTTTAAAGAGCTTTTAAGATAAACTTTAGATGGAGACCTTAAAGCCAAGCTTATTTTTGATTAGGCATTGAATGTGACACCATGTAATTCTGAAGGTTCTCATTTTGTGAAGATTCGCTTCGCTGTCAAAAGATGGTTAGGTTCATAAGATACCACAAGACTGACAGAAATATCATGGATGAATTAAACTGTTCTTTGTATAAAGGATGTAATCATTCTATAGTCTTTGTGACATTAAAAAATTATCTATGGGAACATTAATTTATCAATTTTGATGATACACATATACATCATACCTGCCGAAATCGGTTCAGACGAATCTTTAATAATAGTATGCAAACTGAAAGGTTGCTGGTTTGTTCATAATACCGTTTCAGTTAGGGAAAAGAGAAAATAAACTGATGAGCAATGAAACAAATGAAATATTTCTATATTTTAAAGTGAAAATGCGCTATGTGAAAATTTTAGACTTGAAAATAATAATGTTAAAAAGAACATCAAAACAAAATTCAGTTGTGTTGGTATTGCACAAAATTCTAAACGAAGAGCTTTCGAAATCATCAGCTCAGGCGTTGATGAGAATAGGTCTTGAAAACTCTCTTAGTATAGACTTAAATAATAATAATAATAATAATAATAATAATAATAATAATAATAATAATAAAATTACTATTACTATTAATAATATTGGGCTTATTATTATTCAATAAAGGTCGAATAACAACGAGTCAAAAGTGAAATTCTGGTGAGCAAAGACTCATCAGGAGTTACGTTTCCTTTCAAAGAATCTGAAAGTTTTGGAATGCGTCCACGAAATATAACACCGAAAAATAAATTGGTTGTAGAGCTTTTAGGGACAGAATGGTCATGGATATCCATTTACGATTAATTAGTGCAGTAGGTTTACTATATGGTAAAACTGGAATAATGATGAACACAAACACCAAAGGAAATTAAAATTATTAAAATACATGGCAGAGGCACGAAGAAATAAAATGAATAGAAAATCGAAAAAATAAATTTTCGAAATAAGGAATGTCCAAGGAAGAACCAACATTCCAAATAATCGAAGAAGAACTAAGATATCTTAATGATTAATATATGTAATATATAATTATATATATATATATATATATATATATATATATATATATATATATATATATATATATATATATATATATACGTATATATCTATCTATCTATCTATATATATATATATATATATATATATATATATATATATATATATATTAAACATTAAGACATCTTAGTTTTTCTTCGGTTATTCGGAATGTTGATATTCCTTTGGACTTTTCTTATTTCAAAAATTTATATTTTTCGATTTTTTATTAATTTTATTTCTTCATGCCTCTGCCATCTATTTTAATCATTTTAATTATATATATATATATATATATATATATATATATATATATATATATATATATATGTGTGTGTGTGTGTATAGGAATACATGCATAAAGGATCATAATAAAGGACTGAAAGTCCAAAAAGACAAGTGGGCACCAACTCACCGTTTCGTGATCAGCTCTCTTGATGATGACACAGGGCAAGTTGGCCGTTGTTCCAGCCTGAGCCTCCACGATGCTTCCGTTGACGCCCCTGGAATGGAGAAACGTGTTAAAAGCGAGAAGAAGAAGAAATTCGAGAGGTATTTCTCTGGAATTGAACTGAATATAGAATTTAGGCCAAAGGCCAAGCACTGGGACGTATGAGGTCATTCAGTGCTGAAACGGAAATTGACAGTATGAAGATCTGAAAGGTGTAATAGGAGGAAAACCTCGCAGTTGCACTATGAATCAATTGTTAGAAGAGGATGGTAAGTGAGGATGGTAAGTAAGATGGAAGAAAGAGAAAATGAAGGGAGGTACGGTAAAAGGAACGAAAGGGGTCGCAGCTAGGGGCCGAAGGGACGCTGCAAAGACCCTTAAGTAATGCCTACAGTGCACCGCATGAGGCGCACTGACGGCACTAACCCCCTACGGGGAATATATAAATTATATTTCTCTCGAGCAAACTTTTATTGACTCAGTGAGTCCATAAATAAGTAGATAAATAGATAAATGAGCAAAATGAAAAATAAATAACAAATTCTAAATAGAATTATCTTCTGTACCGTCAAGAAAACAAACGAAAAAAAAGGTACTTTTGAAAAAGTAGGACAAAATTAGTTTAGAAACCGAGAAAGAGAGAGAGAGAGAGAGAGAGAGAGAGAGAGAGAGAGAGAGAGAGAGAGAGAGAGAGAGAGAGAGAGAGAGAGAGAGAGAGAGAGAGAGAGAGAGAGCTTCAGTGATCTAGTTGTTTAAGCTCATTGCATTTTAATAATTTACTTACATTTGTTTTTATTCATTTATTTATTAATTGTTTAATTAATTTTTTTTAATTAATGATCTCTTCTTTCTGTTGACCTTCACCCCTGTTACTTCTTTCAAGTTAATGGCACCTGTGGGCTTGTTCCATATGAATAGGGTTCATCTTCCGAATAATAATAATAATAATAATAATAATAATAATAATAATAATAATAATAATAATAATAATAATAATAATAATAATACACTCGCTGCAAACGTAAGCAGAAAATACATACAAGCATACTGCTAAGCTGTCACTAGGATCACGTGACTAAATGAACAGCAAAAGCCTGAATGAAATATTAAAAGGCATAAGTACCTAGCAATTTCAAGTATTTAATATACACTTCTTCAGGTTAGAGTATAAAGCGCTAGGTACTTATTAATTTTAATTTTTCCTTCTGGTTCTTGCAATACGTACTTAGCTTCATCTCAAAAGCTAGTCTTCTGGAAGAAATCTAATCATGTTTTTGTTGTTTCTGTTTTCATAATGAGCTGTAAATTGTTTTAAATTAGATACATATTTATTTGTAGTTTTTTTTTTTAATTATATCGGCATCGATAACCCTGGTACTCAGATGCCAGATAATTTCCAATCACTCACTCATTCACTGCAATACATGCATACGTATAAATCATCTGCATGCTATGTACGTATATTACCCTATGAATGAGCTCTAAATGGTTTAAAATTGAATATATATTTAGATGTAGTTCTTCAAGAAACGAAATCGGCATTAATGACCCTAGTAGTCACCGTGCCAGATAATTTCAAATTATTCATTCATTCACTGTAATACATGCATACACACATACATATCATTTAGATGCCTATGAATAACGCTGTTCATTTTTTTTTCTTCTGAAGCCCTGACTAAAAATCAATTGTGAAATTCTATTAAAGATCTCATCTAAAAATGGTAGACAATGGGAAGCCTCTTGGGCGTGTTGGAGTGGGTCTTACACAAGGGATTTCGTTCCTTTGTTTCTCCGAGGGTCGAGAAAAAAGGCATCTGAATGAGAAACTCTCTCTCTCTCTCTCTCTCTCTCTCTCTCTCTCTCTCTCTCTCTCTCTCTCTCTCTCTCTCTCTCTTCTCGGTTTCTATGCTAATCTATTCCTACTTTTTCAACAGTAGCTTTTTTGTTTGTCTCCTCTGCTGTATAGATTATAATACTATTCAGAAGTTTTATTTTTTATTTCATCTTTTTATTTATTCATTAATTAATTTCTTTATTCAGCATCCCCTTTTTTATTCTTTCTCCTTCGTCTGTTCTTCCGCCCCTAGAATAACGTCCGTGCATCGATCTGCGATGCCTCGTGTTGTCTATCACAACTTGCGGTAAGAAAGTAAATGATCCTTCCCTCAGAATCAATGTTTGTTTTCCTTAAAGGTAAACAACCGTCCGAAGACGTGCGAAAACGGCTTCGATGCTTCCCATTAGGGATCTCATTCCGTTCGGATATTGGCACACGGGAAACCTATTTTTCCCGGCGATAAGGTCATACGAGGGTATTAATTTGGAGATGAATAATGAAGAATGGAGAGGCAATTATTTTTCCAAACGAATTCAATCGGGGTGGGGGGTGGGGGGTTTGAGAGCTCTGCTTAAAGGAAGGGAAACGGATGCATTCTGACGGAAGGGAGGATTCTGCTGTTTATTTTGCGGGAAGGTAAACGGAAAAAATATCCGTTTCAAACGTGCTTTTCTGAAATGGCTCTGTAGATACAGGAATGATTGTATATACATAAATTTATACATATGTATGTATAGTGTACATATAAGTATACACACACATATATATATATATATACTGTATATATATATATATATATATATATATATATATATATATATATATATATATATATATATATATATATATATATATATGCGAGAGGCGGTGATGTTGATAGGCAAGATGTTCTTGCAACAAATGAGAATAGAAAAAAATGTCGCAGAAATGTGTCTGGGAGGGGACTTGAATTTTGGCAATATATGGTCTGGAAGGAAAAGTACTTAAAATTATACTTGGAAAACATAAAAATGGTAAGAAACAATGTTAGATTAAGTGTCAGTAGAATGTAAATAGAAGAACAAGTTGTAGTATGGAGACGATCTAGGTTTGGATAATCACTACAATGTTTAACCTAAAGCTGAGATAAATGGAGGTTAACGCTGAAGAATAAAGGGTAAAATATGTCGGGGTGAATGTTGGTAAGCCTTGTGAGTTTGAATAATGAGATGAGATGATCATAAGAGAGAACGGATGAAAAATGGGTTGGGGTAAAACATACAGGAGTGGATGAGGGGATATGAGGTGTGTGTAAATTTCCAAGATGTAGTCACATGCTACGGAACGAGTGTTTGTAAATTTAGATTACGAAAGTAAAAAATGGTGTGTTATGGAAAGAGATTAAGCTTGAGAATGCTTGTAGAAAGCTTGTTGAGGTTGTACGGATTGTAATTATCCGGCTGAAGGATGGGGAGACACTAAGAGTTGATACGATTACATGATGCAGTAAAGCAGGAACCATTCCATCATCCATTCTGGATGATGGAATGCTGCTAAAGGAATAGGTGAAATGAGTGGTTCCTTTTTATAAGGGCAGAGATGTTAAAAGAAACTGCAAGAATTATAAGGGCTTACAGTAGGATAATGATTAAGAAAGTAAAACTAATGACAGAATAACTGACAGAACTTGAAAAGTATGGGTGTCGACTAGGAAGGGAACGTTTAAATCAAGTGTAGCTTATAGAATAAATATAAGAGAAGTCTGACAGTTAAGGGAAAAAAGAAGAAAGTTGTATGTGGAATACATGCTACCAGAAGTTAATGACGCAATAATAGATAGTTATATGGAAGATATATAGGACAAATATAAGTTTAATGGTGGACGAGAAACGTGTTAGGCAATGTCGACAAGTAAGTGAATACCTTGAAGCAAGTGGTGGATCTAAGCTAACTGCGTGTTATGTTTAATATCTTTATGGATGGAGTGATATGAGAAACCAGACAAAGGACTGTATATGTAAGGGTAAGAAAACTGGTCATGACTAGTGTGTGGAATGGATGACGCCTGATGGAGACAAAGCACTGATCGGGGATACAGAAGAGAAACTGGAAAGACAGACGATTCAGTCTGAAAGTTTTCTGGAAAGACAGACGATTCAGTCTGAAAGTTTTCTGGAAAGACAGACGATTCAGTCTGAAAGTTTTCTGGAAAGACAGACGATTCAGTCTGAAAGTTTTCTGGAAAGACAGACGATTCAGTCTGAAAGTTTTCTGGAAAGACAGACGATTCAGTCTGAAAGTTTTCTGGAAAGACAGACGATTCAGTCTGAAAGTTTTCTGGAAAGACAGACGATTCAGTCTGAAAGTTTTCTGGAAAGACAGACGATTCAGTCTGAAAGTTTTCTAAGTGGAGAAAGCTAAACGTTCATGTGAGTGAGATTGAAGTTATGAGTGCAAATGGAAATCAGGATGGTGGAACAATGAAAGCCGCTAGTTTGTATGGGTACTTGGGAGTGTATGCAATGGATGATGGTAGAATGAGCAAACAGGTTAATCAAAGAATAGGTGAAGCCAAGAAAGTAGCAAAGTTTGTACAACAGATCGGTAAAGGACATGGAGGTCTATGTAAGCTCAAGAAAGAACGTATGAAGGGACTGTTGAACCATTTCACCTTTATAAAAGTGAAGTTTTACTACTGTGGCAAGAAGTGAATTGTTGGCACAGTAATTGCGACGTAAAAGGATCAGAAATGGAGAAATTGTAGAGATATATAGTCATAATCAAAAGGTTAGCATCAGTGAAAGGATCAATAAGAAAGTTTTGATCTGTCTTGGTTATATGTAAAGAATGAAAAACATCAGCTGGTGAAAATAATATCAAATTCATAAATTCTCTGAAGATGGAGGAGAGGAAGACATAGCACGTAATTGATAGATGAAGTGAAAAAGTTTTTGGAAAGGAAGAGGCTTAATATCCAAGTAGTGTGAGAATGCTTGCAAGACAGGTGAATTCCACTGTGCATGCAAGGCTAATCATCGTGATGCCAATAAGTTTTTTTTATACATGTATAAGAAACAATTAATTTTGTGGACGTTTATTGCACGTGAGGTTTGTTTATGATTCACCAGTAGGCAGTAATTAATGTCTTGTTTCACTTCCGGAGACACCCCTTAATAGTGGACATACATAGACACAGATGTGAATGTGTATATATATATATATATATATATATATATATATATATATATATATATATATATATATATATATATATATATATATATATATATATATATATATATATATATATATATATATATATATATATACACACAATCGTTACATAGTCATACAAAAGGTATTATAAATTTATGAAAAAATTCAATATTTGTTATATTAGACTTAGAATAATTAAGACTTTACATTGATGACCTACTTGAAATGAGCTTCTGTAATCCTGACAGGAGGCTCCTCTTCCCAAGGTCCCGTCAGAAGCGACGGATTTTTCAGGCCCTCGGGGTTGTCTGGTATAGCGGGATCTCTCGTGGTGCCCTCCAGTTCAGAGTCAATCCTTGGCCTGGCAGTCCATGTCCTCGGCTTCTGACGGGGGAACTGGAGGTCCTCGATGTCCTGGAAGGCTCCTTCTGGGAATCCTTGCTGGTTACGCATCAGGATGGAACCCCGTCTTCTCTGGTGTTCCAGGTGGGGGAAGGATAAGTTGCTGAACTCGGGCAGGTTGTGATTAGGCAGGATTGGTTGGTAGGGCCTGGATTGGCGTAGGGTGTGAGGGGGTGGGTGAGGGTGTGGGCGTATCTCGTAAGCTTCTTCTCTCTGTCTTCTTCCCCGTGACGCCAGACCTGATGCAGGAGACAAAGGGAAGATTCATTAGAGCGATGATGTGAAGTGGGGGAAGATAGTAGACTAATTCTAGCCATAACTTTGAGAGTGAAAGAGAGAGAGGGCTAATTCTGACTGTGATCTAGAAGGGTAAATAAAGAAGACTATTAATATGCTGGCAATTTTATGTAATCCTGAAGTGCACAAGAGAGAAAACTAACTCTTGCAATAACTTTCAGTGTGAAAGAGAGAAAGCTAATTCTAGCAATAACTTTGAATGCGAAAAAGTTACGGCTAATTCTGTCTGTGACCTAGAAGGGTGAAAAAGAGAAGACTAATTCTACCCATAACTTTGAGTATGAAAGCGAGAGGGATAATTCTGGCTTTCATCTGTAAGGGCGAAACAAAGAAGACTATTAACATGGTGGCAATGTTCTTTAACCTCGAAGTGCGAAAGCGAGAAGACTAACTGTAACAATAACTCTGAGCGAGAAAAAGAGAAGCCTAATTCTGACTGTGATCTAGAAAGGTGAAACAGAGAAGACTATTAATATGCTGGCAATGTTCTTTAATGTTGAAATACGAAAGAGAGAAAACTGATTCTAGCAATAACTTTGAGCGTAAAAGACCGAGAGCCAATTCTGACTGTAATTTAGAAGGGTGAAACAGAGAAGACTCTTAATATTCTAGCAATGATTTCCAAGGGCAAGAGACTAAAGATTGGGTCGGATATGAATGTTATATTGGGTTATACTCGACATGGATGAGAAGGAATTTAATTCGGAGAAATATGCTGACAGGAGAGAAAGAGAGGGGGGGAATAACACGACTAGAGAACCAGAGGGGACTGATTTTAGAAGAAAAAAAAATGACGGCGAGAGGAAATGAAGGTTAGATCTGGCAATTGCTTAAGGGTGATATAGACAAAGGTAGAGATTAATCTAATCTGTCAGGAACATCTGAGGAAGAGAAGGTGAAAAAAAAAAAAAAAGATTTAGGAAGGTTATTGGTTGGAAATAAAGGAATAATTAATAATAGATAAATTATATTTTATGAAAGAGATTACCTCTGACAATTTACGAAAGGGGGGAATAAGAAAGAGTGTATTCTATCAAGAATATTACTAGAAGTTGAAGACAAGAAAAGACGATTAATTCTGGCAAGGAATTTATTCACCCTTTGCTGTATCATCGATCAACAAATGTTTTACTAAGCTAAATAGGATAACGTACAAAGTTTAATTATTCGTCGTTTATTAATGTCGTATTATGAAGCAAATGATGCGTAATAACACAGGCAGCATATGTTTTGAAAACTGCTTTAGAAGTTAGTCGTTTAAACTATACAGTCTTATGTAAAAGGATTGTTTCTACTCGTAAAATAGTATTGTTCTCATTTACCAAAAAATGCGCAATGTAGCATGAGTCTTGAAATGGAGAAACAAATCCACAGTTATGTATATCTACATATACATAACGGTGGATATGTTTCTCCTTTCTTCTCACTGATATTTAAATCGATAACAGACCTGTTTGATCATTACTATGATCATCATGGACTTCTAAGTACTAAAACTGCATATATGTATAGTGTATTAACGAATATTTTTCCTAAACAAAGCAGAACGCATTCAAAACAATATTTTTTTTCTAGGAAAACAGACATAAAGCAGATCGTTCTATGAACGAATTGTCATATAAATAATATACGATGTATCTAAAAATATCGACATATTTCACACCATTTCCTGCATCCGAACACTTTTATCCCTAATCAAGAATTTTATAAAGGAATAAGTGCGATTTTCCCCTACACGTCCGACTTTGTCACTTTACATGAAACGACGGCACTAGATTCGTTTATGAAAGCAATCAAAACATCGGAAAGCACAATGAAGTTTGACTGCCGTTAATTAATTCCTATAAAAGCCTTCATTAACTTCCACTGACTCATTAGGTTTATATGGAACTCTGAAACGAGGCCATCCTAAGGTTTTGGTTTCTTAATTCCTTTGGTTGACGAGTCCGTATAACAGATATTATGACGCCACTTTCTTAATTCTGCATACGTAATCTAAAATGAAAGACTAAGAGAGAGAGAGAGAGAGAGAGAGAGAGAGAGAGAGAGAGAGAGAGAGAGAGAGAGAGAGAGAGAGAGAGATGACCGTTTCTTCAAGGAGGTACAATTTCACTGAATACTGGTGTATCAAATGATTAGAAAATAAAATAATGAAATTCTTTAGTGCTTTTGGATAGTCAAAACACGTTATGCAACTGCCTGCCACCAAAACTTTAAATAGAACTCAATTGAAATATGCTATAACATTGTAAATCGCATAAAACATTAAAAAATTCAGTTTATGAAAGATCATAGAAATGTAGTAAACTAGAGAAAACACTCAAACGCTTTGGGTAAAAAGTCAATTTCCGCTTCGGTTAAAGGTATGAACTTCGAAATCCAATCATGTCGGTGGTATTTTCGATAATACGAATTTACTTCCTCGTTGTAAGCCGTAATGCTTGCTTTAAGGTATTTTATTATTCTCATACTTTTTAAAATCCTGCGGTGACGCCATAAAACACATAGTAATATTGTGCCTTATTAACAGATAAGAGACAATGGCGTGCAGAAAAGTTAATGATATAGAAATCAACATAACAAAATGTTGTTCCGACGATGAATATGTATTTCTCTCAACGGTCAAAAAAATGCAAAGTATACACGTATACATACACACATATAAATGTATATATATATGTATACATATACATATACATATATATATATATATATATATATACACACATATAATATATAAACACACATACACACATACAATATATATATATATATATATATATATATATATATATATATATATATATATATATATATATATATATATATATATATATATAATATGTAAATAATCCCCAATGGGAAGGGGCAATTCCTTGAGAGCAAACAGAAAGGTAGTGCCTTCTGAAGCTACCCACAGTTTATGGTAAAAAAACACACACACACATATATATATATGTATATATATATATAATATATATATATTATATATAAATATATATACATGTATACATAAGTAAATAATCCCCATTGGGAAGGGGAAATTCGTTGAGAATAAACAGAAGGATAGTGTGCCTTCCGAAGCTACCCAAAGTTTATGGTAAACACACACACACACACACACACTCACACACGGGCACAGACACACACGTATGTATGTTACATACACATATACATATAAATATATACATATATATAATATATATATATATATGTGTGTGTGTTTATGTATGTATGTGTATGCGTGTGTATGTACGCGTGTTCCCTGCAGCACGCCACGGCAGCTCTGATCAAGCAACGTTTTCAAAGCGACTTATTTTTATTCGTGCTTCTGCCAAGCTAACCCTTTTTAATTGGGTCCTGATTCTTTTTGTTGTTGGTATTCTTTGATGCAATTGTAAGTTTATTCCGTACCTTTGATGCTCGACAAACACATTTTGTCCTGTAGGTATTACAATGCTTTTTATGTTATTAGCGAAGCTTTGGACTCATTAGTAACAGCAGCCCGAGTTATTTTGTTTTTCATTGCCTTGTTTTATTAGGGATGAGTTTCATGTTTGTGCTGGGTGTATCGGGTTTCCTTGGCTTGTGCTTGTGTGTGTGTATGAGAGAGAGAGAGAGAGAGAGAGAGAGAGAGAGAGAGAGAGAGAGAGAGAGAGAGAGAGAGAGAGAGAGAGGTATCAATTTTCAACTAATTTCTTGCATATATGTCGTAACTAATTGTTTGCTGAACAAAACGGCGATTCTGTTCAAAAGAGAGCAAGAGAATCTCTCGATCTTCGCTACTTAAGGAGAATATTTACTTTTTAAAATTTCGTATGCCCTGTCTAGTTTCAAATGGACACATTTCCTCATCTTTATACTGCTCTTACCCTCCTCGTCCTTCAGTCGTTCATCATCTTATCAACGCTTTACACTCATTCCCGCGATTCATCCTTGCCTTTGCATCTCAGATTCAGCGTCGTTTGTGGGGAATTTCTTCTGTGATCACCGTCTATTGTTGAGAGAGAGAGAGAGAGAGAGAGAGAGAGAGAGAGAGAGAGAGAGAGAGAGAGAGAGAGAGTGTACTAATTTTCGTTTAATTTCCTGCACATGTGTCCAGTGACTCAGAAGTCTTTACATGTTGCCGGGTGTAAACGTGACTTTATCAGTGTTCGTAATAAATTGCTGTGGCAGGACCTGCCATTGTTAATGTGAAATATTATAAATAGTGGCAAGAGTAACGTCTCCATTTTTGTGTGGCCATGTAGTTTAGGTTTACAGTGCTTTCAGAGATGACCCCAAATATGTGGCTGAACTAATCGTCACGATTTCCCTGGGCAAAAAATATACATTTTGTTAGTTTTACCTTGAATTTGAGCAAGGTTCTGGTAATTCAACTGGGAGAGAGCACATACAATAACTAATTTATTTCATTTAGTGTTTAGATTTTATCATGACACAGGTCTTTTCCAAAAGCAAGAGCAATGACAGTGTTCCTTCGAGTGCAAATAACTAACATTAGATGTCATTACATCGATGCTATATTGCACTGCTACCTCATGAAATGTATAGAAATTTGGACATAATTTCCCTTATTGTAATACTAACATTACGTTGGTATAGAGTTACACAATGGTCGTGGATGGCTTTTACTAAAAATAAAATAATGTTGCAACTAGACTCGGTGCATTAGAATAAATCTGAACAGGCATGTTTATCACCGGGAGATATTTAAAAGCCTGTCAGAATTCCCAAGCCAAGTCTCTTTCCTTACTGCATAGGTGAACTGGTAACTTGTCATCAGCACATTTCTTTTAGCCAAGCCATTCAGACTGTATCGTCGAAGTTTGGGCTGAAATATATTCAAACACCTACGCATTAGGCGTTTGAGAGGTCTCCTTGTTTACAACCTAAGGTAAATAAATAACTTGCGTCAAGCACATTTCTTATCGCACCCCATTCAGACTGCATCGTCTGAGTTTGGGTTGCAATAGACTCAAATATCTATGCACTCTCTTTTCCTAAAACTCCTAATTAGTCTTTCTCAGGATACGTTTGGAGGTGATAAGGGCTATATCTTAGAATCTTTGAGGGGGGAGCCCTGCATTGTGCTAGCTTTCAAAGACAAGTGTTCAGAAATATGAAACTAGACTCGAGAGCCTGACTCTAAATGTCAAGAAAGCCAGTCTAAAAAGCCTGGAACATTTTTCATTAGAACGTGTTCCTTAACCTAGTCTTTAGGAAATGAATAAAACTTTCTCCTCTTCAGACTGAAGACCTTTCGTTGAAAAAGAAAAAAAAATCATCCGGGGTCTTTAGAAAAACTCCTTTTTTAGAATTTGTTTTTCTCAGAGTTGAAGCAGAGGCATATCCCAGAAAGACTTATGGACCTTTTATGAGAAGCGGCATTTACTAATTAAGTTGGCTTTGCATAATGTCCACATTATTTTGAGATAATTATTCACCGTAGAATATGTTATTTTCGATTTATGCAAGCAAGAGTTTCGATTTATGCAAGCAAGAGTTAGCAGAATTAACTGGATTGAAGATATTAATGTCAAAAAATTAAATTCTAGACAATAATCTATCAGGTCACTTAATAAGTATTCAGTAGATACTTAAAGTCCATAAAGTACAAAAACACACACACACACAATATATATATATATATATATATATATATATATATATATATATATATATATATATATATATATATATATATATATATATGTAAATTATTTTATGGGTCTGTAAGTATACACTGAATACACTGAATAATCAATAAGTGATCAATAAATGGTTTCTATTTAGTATATTTTAGATGTAAAAAAAATTCGCCCTAATGGTCAAACGAACTATTATCCATCATGGCGAGAGAACTATATTAATCCAGTTAAGTCTGTGTTTCCTTGCATATGCGTTCTTAAAAGCATTATCCCATAATACTATTTCCCGCTATGGATGGACAGTTGAATTAATAAATGCCATTCTTCATAATGATTCTGTAAATTTCACTCGATTACGCTTCCTCTTCAATCTAAGGTCAGGACAATCTTATGATAGACGTTCTTCTGAACACCTGGGATGATTTTTCGGATCTTTCGTAGATAGTGACCCCCCAACGGTTTTAACCCAGTATGTATCCACTCTTGCGGCGTGTTTAGTACATGCCCGTTGGGGGTTACCGAAAAACATAAACAAAAGACTGTAAATATCGTAAGTATATCTTAGTTTAACCAGACCACTGAGCTGATTGACAGCTCTCCTAGGGCTGGCCCGAAGGATTAGACTTATTTTTACGTGGCTAAGAACCAATTGGTTACCTGGCAACGGGACCTACAGCTTATTGTGGAATCCGAACCACATCATAGCGAGGAATGAATTTCTATCACCAGAAATAAATTCCTCTAATTCCTCATTAGCCGACTGGAGAATCGAACTCCAGCCTAGCGAGTGCCAGCCGACAACTCTACCGACTCGCCCAAAGAGGAACTTGTAAATATCATAAAGATTATGACACCCAAGAAATATTAGTCGTAGATAACGACCCCGAACTTTGTTGGGGTCGCTATCTAGGAAAGATCCGATTTTTCTCAACGGAATATCCTCACTTCTAAGAGAGGAATGTTTCCTATATTTTCTAATTTGCGGATCACGGACATCTGAATATGTAAGCCCTTACTCTGATGGATTTTAGATATATGTCTGGAAAAATCAAACTGTACTTGGGCACTTTTACTTCTCGAACATTTCTTATTAAACCAGTTCATTAATCCATTACTTAGAAAAACGATTAAAACTAACCTCTCTAAGAGTGAAGACATTTTGTTGAATTATTCTCTGTGCCATTTGTTTTCAGTCTTTGAAATATCTGTTGTCAAGATATCTGTCTTGTGGGGAAATTGGTAATTATTATCTACTGTAGACAATTGTCCCAATGTATCTTTCCCGAACATTTTTAGTTTTCTGTAAAAGAAAACTAATGTGCCGGCTTTGTCTGTCCGTCTGCACTTTATTCTGTCAGCACTTTTTTCTGTCCGCCCTCAGATCTTAAAAACTACGGAGGCTAGAAGGCTACAAATTGGTATGTTGATCATCCACCATCCAATCATCAAACATGCCAAATTGCAGCCCTCTAGCCTCAGTAGATTTTATTTTATTTAAGGTTAAAGTTAGCCATAATCGTGCTTCTGGCCGTGGTTAAAGTTTCATGGGCCGCGGCTTAGACAGCATTATACCGAGACCACCGAAAGATAGGTATATTTCCGGTGACCTTAGTTATACGCTGTAGCGACTATACAGAAAACTTGATTGCGCATTTTTTACTTATCTTATAAGATTTCAGTTAACCGTTAACTTCGGCTTTCGCGTTGAGTGCCATCCCCGTGTTAGTGAGTACTACTCGTTTGGTACAATATCAAACCAAACAACATATGTTGTCTTTTGTTTCCTTTGCTGCAAAATTAGGAAACATTTTCACAATTCTTGTTTTACGAATTGTTATCATGACACTTTCAAAGGTCCTTTTCATTTGCTTTAATTTTCCTTGACCTATTTACTGAATTTTTATCATTATGGATTTGCTGATACTTATTGACTTGTTATTTGTGTTAGTAATCTATCAGAAATCAGTTATCCTAGCTACAGACCAGGACATTAATACTCCTCTAGAAATGTTTCGTGGAAATGTATATATACATATGTATGCATGTATATGTATGAGTGCATGTATATATATATATTATATATATATACATATGTATATATATATATATATATATATATATATATATATATCTATATATATATAAAAATATATATATATATATATATATATATATATATATATATATATATATATATATATATATATATATATATATATATATATATATATATATATATATATATATATATAATGAAATTAGTCGAAAAAAAACAAGCAGGAAAAGTAAAAGAAACAACTACAGCAGTCAAGCAAGCAATCAGACTTTGGATATGTACTGTAGATACGCAAATGAATGGATAAAAAACTAAAAAAAAAAAACAAAAAATAAAAACAGCAGAAAAAAATGTTGGTTTCATGTGAAATTGCTCGTTGCTGTTTCCCGCTGAGTTCAGGCAGGAAAATTCTATATTTATTTTCTGTGATATTCCTAAAAATAACATGGCAGCACCATATGGTCACCTATATCCACTTCATGTACAAATGGTTTTATGTAACAGAGTTCCAAATGGCTACGTTTTTGTTTTGAAATAAAAAAAAATTATATTTTATATATATGCTTGCTCAAGGACAGATGAATCCTTTCATAGCATAAAATATTTTTATAAATCGGCAAATTATTCTGAAGCAGATGGGTCTACTAGTAAAAGATAATTAGAATATCATCATTATTAGTAACTTTAACTATGAATTACGATAATAAAACTAATGTAAATAACTTTCTCTACTTCCTGCTTGAGTTTCCTGTGTCATAAAACAGCTCCAACAACAATATCAACAGCGCAAAGAAACAAAAGCAAAACAGCAGCAATGAGGATTTGGAATATATCACCCAGACCGCGAATCGGAAACTAAAAAAGTGGTGAAGTAGGTCATTAAAAGGACAACACCTCTTTCCTCCTGTTTTCTCGAGTACTCTGCTTAATTTCCAAGACCACGGAACCATTCTAACCCCTGGAAATGATTACTTCTCTCTTATTTTATGTCTTCTTCATACAAATAAGCCTCACCCTTTCTGTGCTATCCAACTAACATGAACTAACAGCTATAAAAAAAAAACGATAGCAATCATTGTATTTACAGTTATTCATCTCATAAACCTTTTTAAGTTCGTCTCAGTAGGTAGAGCTCCTGGTTCTATGCTACCCAGCTAACACGAACTAACAGCTGTAAAAGAACGACAGCAATCTTATTATTTACAGTTATTTGCCTCATAAGCCTTTTTAAATTCGTCGCATAAGGCTGAGCTCCTGGTTCTATGCTATGTGGCTAACTCGAACTAACTGCTGTAAAAGAACGATAGCAATCCTTTTATTTACAGTTACTCATCTCATAAGCCTTTTTAAATTCGTCACATAAGGCTGAACTCCTGGTTCTATGCTATCTGGCTAACTCGAACTAACTGCTGTACAAAAACGATAGCAACCCTTTCATTTACAGTTATTCTTTTCATACACCTTTTTAAGTTTGTCACATAAGGCTAAGCTCCTGGTTCTATGCTACCCAACTAACAAGAACTAAGAGCTGTAAAAGAACGATATTCATCTTTTGATGTGCAGTGATTTATTTCACAAAACCTTGTTAAACGTGCGTGCTTATTCGTCAGATAAAACGATTATCTGTATCTATAAAGCTCTACACCAGAATCAGAACGATTCTTTCCACTGATTACTTCAAACGTCCCCGCGTATAAATCGTTCTAATTCCAGGGAACCATTTGTTCAGCAATAAAAACAAAAACGTCCCCCCCTACACTCTACGCCTCTGCGAAATATATTTACCAGGAATAATATTTTCTGTTGGCGAATGCACCGTACTACAATCGCCACACGGATGGAAAAATGATCATTGCAGCCTCCCCAAAAATGAAATGTACGGTAGAACAGGCCGATAAAAATGCAACGTGGAATACAACGGATTTGGATGGATAAAAGTGAAAACTGCGTATCCGCCTCTGTAGGTTCCCTCTTCCTGGATTCCGGATCGTGAAAGTTTGTTTCTCACTATATGGAATTGAAAGCGCTAAGCCCGCTCCTAAAAAAAAAAATAAAAAAAAAAGCCAGCTATACAAATCCGTTTTCAATGTCAGAAGCACTTTAGAAAATCCCACTTATTTTAAGAGTTATCCAATTTTTTTTCTTTCCAGGCGACGGTCATCGTCCTCGTATTTAAGGTGAAGGAAGAAGCTTTTAAAGTATTTGGGACGAGATTGACGATTTTGGTAAGTTCGGGCGAGAAGTCATTTAATTTCATTTGAGAAAAATTCCAGTTAACTTGAGAGTTACCGAAAGTTTTTTTTTTTTTTTGTGGATATAAAGTACAACTATTCCAGGAAGACATTTGTGTTTGTAGAAGACTTATTTATATGAAACCAGTTTTTTTTTTTATTTTCTTGCTAAATGTTAGTTTTTAGAAAAAAAAAGTTTTCTTGAAGGTTATATTTTTTTTGTGGACATACAATACTTCTAGGAAGACACTTGCGGTTTTATAGTCGTTAACTTATTTATATAAAAGCAACTGTTATTTCAATGCCGTGCAAAATGTTAGTTTAGAAAGAGGTTTTCAAAAGTTAAATTAGACATTTTAAAGGCGTACAAATTTTTTAAAGGTGTAGTATCTTTTGAAGGTCATTTATCATTTTAATATTACACAAGAACTTAATTTTTAAGGGCACGGTCGTAAATAACCTTTCTAAAGTTGAATTTTGTGTCTCCATGCAGAATCTTCATGACCTGTTTTCAGAGAATTTTAAATATGTATACACTTTTAGTTTTCTGTAAAAGAAACTATTGTGCCGGCTTTGTCTGTCCGTCCGCACTTTTTCTGTTCGCCGTCAGATCTTAAAAACTACTGAGGCTACAGGGCTGCAAATTGATATGTTGATTATCCACCCTCCAATCATCAAACATACCAAATTGCAGCCCTCTAGCCTCAGTAATTTTTATTTTATTT
>JANJGK010003102.1:10000-12500 GCA_039081455.1 Macrobrachium rosenbergii | reverse complement strand
TCAAGTGCTTTCGATCAAAGCACCGCTTTTTAAAATAAGATTTTTTTTTTTTTTGAGGCTTTATAAAGAATTGCCGAACGCAGCGTGCGGATTAAGCGGGATTTTATCATCCATATTTCGTTCATATCTATACACACGCACGCGCATTCACACAGACACACACACACACTATATATCTATATATCTATATATATATATATATATATATATATATATATATATATATATATATATATATATATAATATATATATTACTGTATATGGTGGAATGGGTGTGTACGTATCTGTGTATGTTCGTGTGACAGCAAAAAAACTATATTTTTACAGAATACCAACATATCACAGCTACATTAAGCCAGAATGACGCCAGGACATGCGCACATAAATAATAAATATACAGACGTGCCTCCACGTACAATGAATGAATGTATGTATACGTTTTCACACAATGGAGGTCACAAGACCCTTCTAACAATGTCATATCAATGTATTCATACATCTGTTTACAATCGCGCGAAAGCGATAAGAGATATTGCTCAGTCATCAAAGTCCTTGCAAGAGGGAAAGCATTGCGCAATGAAGAATCTGGGCAACTGCTTGTCTACTGAATAAAGTTTAAATCCTGAATAAGATTTAGATATTGCTGAAATAATAATAATTTCGTGCTCAAGAAAATAACCCATAAGTATTATAATCATTTCGTGCTAAAGAGAATAACCCGTAAGTATTAATCTTATAAATCAATAGGAGAGGAGGAGAAAGGAAGTGGATTCCTAAACTGAAGGGGTAGGAATTCTTATGACGTGCTGATCAGGTTTCCAAGAAACCCTTTTCCTAACAGCAGCAGCTTTTGAAGGAGCCGATTTCAACATCCGAAGGTTTGTAACCATTGAAAAGGTCCGGTTGATTTCCGACTGAATTCCTTTTAAAAGGGAAGTAGGAGGCTGAATTCATTTTAAAAGGGAACTCGGAGACTGAATGCCTTTTAAAGAGAACTCAGGCTGAATTCAAAGTCCTGATTTGGATTGCAGATCTTCAAAGCCATTTAGCTCTCAGCTGATCTTCTTTTGCCGATTTCACTTTGATTTCTTTGACTTTTTCGCTCTGCTCGGCCCTCGGAGGCATCTCTCTCTCTCTCTCTCTCTCTCTCTCTCTCTCTCTCTCTCTCTCTCTCTCTCTCTCTCTCTCTCTCTCTGGGTGTGTGTGTGTGTGTGTCTACGAACATCATAGAATATGACCTTCAAAGAGTTCTTGGATGAGTTTCCCCATTCGATAGAGGCGTAAGCGAAAAAAGTAAGAATATGTCTGATATTCCTGTCACAAGAAACTTACAAAGCTCATAACTTAAACATAATATTCATCTCCTAGGAGAGCGTTAGTTATAACGAAATTTGAGCGGGTTATAAAGGATTTTCAATGAAATGATTTCACATATCCCTCATGGGTCAACCTACGATTCAGTGATTTCGCGTCGAAATAACTGAAGTTAAAAGTGTTGTTTATCATCTGAATTTTTATCAAGTGCACGGTTTCATTAACACTTATAAACCAATGGCTCATCTCTAATGCCATGAAAACAGATATTAATAAAGTTAACTGAAGAAAAAGATATCGGAAATGATAAATACTGACACAAATGGCAAGGAAGAGTGAATTTTCATTAAGAGCCAACGATTAAAGATATAGAACATTTCAAGACTAACGAATAGTGAGCCAAATTACAAAAAAGAACAAGTTTTCATCAAAAGAAAACAATTGGATATAAAACAAGTATTCACAATTGGTTAAAGAAAACAAAATATAGAGTAAAATGAAGATATACAGTATAAACTAGGGAACAGACCAGATCGTGGAGAAAGACGGGAAAACAAAATGGTGGTAAAGGAATTAGAAAAATATTAAGAATAAAGAAACGCCATGAGAAAATCAAGGAAAACTGAGAGAAGTAAAACAGTAAGCGAAGCAAATTCAAGAGAAAGTGAGGAAGAAAAAGTATTAATAGTGATGAAGAGGGTTATGCTAATATCACCTGAGCGAGAACATTGGGCAAATAGACAGAGCACACATTACAGAGTCAACAGGGAAAACGGTAAGAAAATGCACCCGGGAAAAAAGAAAAAGAAAAAAAGCTCTGTCGCTCGAATCAGGAAAAAAAAAAAGATGAAAAAAATTGTAATTCGCACAGTGTTTCTAGATAAGCTTCCGGAAAACACAGGGGGGGTTTGTTGCACAATAAACAGCCAATTATAAAAGATATTGTTTCGCCTTTCGACAGGTCTTTGTCCCTGATGTATGAGAAAGAGGAAAGGAAAGCAAACGGAGTCGAAGAATCAAATATTGTCCGGCGGAAATTGTTCTTCTCTTGGGTACAGTAATTTTGGGGGCTTCATTTCTTAACAGTGCTTTCGAAAGAGTTTCTCCGCTCATACGTTTTGATTGTTTTATGTGATTATTCATGCACACGTGGTATATATGCTGTGTAAAAATCCAAAAATGGAC
>JANJGK010003102.1:0-5000 GCA_039081455.1 Macrobrachium rosenbergii | reverse complement strand
TTTCAGGTAACTGAATGAGAAAGATATCTGTACCAGAAAGTCACAACGTTTAGCTTCACTAAAGGAGCCAGACAAGGGATGCCAGTGTTGGAATATGGCGGTTCAGTTACTGCTCAGGATGAATTACCTGGTCTCAGGAACAATTCTTTCTACTCTCTTTGTTGTTAAGTGCAATTTTCCTTCGAGAAACAGTTATAGAATCAGTCTATTTCATGAAAAGAGCCCATACTTCCAAAATAAGGAAAAAATGATTAAGAAATATCATTACAACTACGTAAATATAATTATCGTCATGATTTTTAACGATAACATTTATTAGTCTAATAATATGAAGCTAAAAATTTTCTGTTATATGCTTTTTAAACGATAACATTTATTATTCTATATCACGCTAATAATTATTTTTGTTATATGCTTTTTAAACGACAACATTTATTAGTTTAGTATCGCACTAATAATAATTTTTATTTTATGTTTTTTAACGGTAACATTTATTAGTCTAATAATATCACGTTATTACGTTTTTGTTTATGCGTTTTAAACGATAAAATTTACTATTCTAATATCATTTTCATACTTTTTCGTTCATGCTTTTTAAACGATAACATTTATTGGTCCCATATCTTTCATTTCAAAATTCGGTGGCCTACAATATTTACATACACCATAACGTTAAAGTTATAAGTTCGCTGTTTGAACCTGGCTTGTGTATTTGACCTGGGTGTTGTAGATTCTGCTGCATAAAAGAGTGAGCTGCCTTTTACGGCCGATATATGAGGGCGAAAAGACGTAAGATTTGTGTTGGATGGAAGGGAGAGAGAAGCTGAGAGGGTTCCAGAGAGATAACTGGGGCATCTTTGCAGAGAATGCGAGTAAAGAGAGAAAGCAAATGCTATTCTTTTTAAGGGTACAAAACCATTCGACTGACTCAGGAGGAGATTCGCAAAAACATATATTACGAATACTCGCCATGTATTAAAAACAGGATGGCGAAAAGCTTCAAGCAGACAGGAGCAACGTTTGCAGTTCTCAACCGTTCTCTCCTATGTTAAATTACCGTTTTGATGCAGAATAATTTGTTAAGACCTTGTATGCATATATATGCATACATACATACATATATATTATATATATATATATATATATATATATATATATATAATATATATATATACTATATATAATATATATATTAATTACATGGAACACGTTTACACTACGAGATAGACTCAGTAGACACACTAACCAGTATGGCCTACATCTAAGAATTTCTAACGTGATCTGCCTAATCACCTAATGGAACCTCATTCAACTCTGCTTTTTTTTGTAGAATCTAATTCCTTTGATCTTGCAACAGATTTCCCAACATATAAAATATTATATATATATATATATATATATAATATATATATATATATATATATACTATATATATATATATATATACTGTATATATACATACATACATACATATATATATATATATATATATATATACATAGAATTTGCAAGATCAAATTCTTTATTTCCATTACTAATTTAGAGACCTTTTCCCCTTGTCATTCACAAAAAAAAAAAAAAAAAAAATTCTTCTTTCAAGCATATTACCCACAAGAAGAGAACCCTGTGTCTTTGCTCTCTCTCTCTCCTCTCTCTCTCTCTCTCTCTCTCTCTCTCTCTCTCTCTCTCTCTCTCTCTCTCTCTCTGAGACTTCTCAGCTCCTCATGCCTCATAATCGTTTTCTGTCATTTAACCTCACATGCAGCTCTGGCGATCTAATTTTATAACTGATCCTACACCCAATTCTTAAACCTGGCCACTTCATTTGCCTTCATAATCAGATCTCACATTTTGTGACTGGAGTCTGATATCGCGCTTGGATATCATACTTCGATCTCATAATTTGACGTGAAAAGGTAGCTTGCCCCCTGTGATTTCATCTCTTAAATCTGACCTACATATCTTATTTCACGAACCCGTTCTGATCTTTGAATGTGATGCGTTGATCTGCACGCATGAGATATACGTGCTTGCGGTGGGGAAAAGGGTATTGAGGAAATGTATGAGAGTTTTTTAAAATTCGCTTGTATTTTATCGCTAACAATAGCACACTTCTTGCTAACAGTGATAGATCTCTTTGCTCATTCCTACGATGGCACACTTCTTTGTTAATAATCACTGACCTCATTGCTCATTTCTGTCGAACTTTTGTGCTGCGTATTTTAATCAGTGACGTATCCGTTTAAATTTTCACGAAGCGAACTGAATATTTCTACATCATTTTGACAGTCCTGTGTTTGGGTTATCTTAAGTAAAAATATCTAACGTAGAAAGAAAGTAGTTTATTTGTGGGGAGGGGGGGCGTGCACTTGATTTTTTTTTTCCCTAGTTTTGATTAACTGCTCGTCTCATCACCATCTCCGGCTGAAAATTCAAGTAACGCCGATGACTTTTTGCCTGCATCTAACTCGTTAATTAGGTCTTCCCTCATGACTTTCGGAAATTCTTCGCTCCGGCTTGCGTTCTTCTCTTCTTCTTCTTCCTATTTGCATTTACTCGTCTTAAGCAATTTCCTCCTCCTCCTCCTGCATTTGTAATTCTTGACGCTCATTTGACCTCTCGGCTGGATGTTTTTCCTCCTGCAATTGTTGTACGTAATTTTCTTTTTATATTCTTGCAAGAAGTGCGCAAAAATGGCGTATTTAGAGTCCAGAAACTTTTGCTCAGCCTTTTCTTCTAAGTTTTAAAAATAAATGAGCAGTTGGGAGAGCAGAAAGGGGACGGTGGGAATTTTTGTGTACAGACGTGCATGTGTATATATATATATATATATATATATATATATATATATATATATATATATATATATATATATATATATATATACATATATATATACATATATATATATATATATATATATATATATATATATATATATACATATATATATACATATATATATATATATATATATATATATATAGTATATATATATATATATATAATATATATATATATATATATATATTCCTAAGGAAAAATTCATATACTGTATATACATATACAGTATATATATACATATATACACACACACACACATATATATATATATATATATATATATATGTGTGTGTGTGTGTGTGTGTGTGTGTGTGTGTGTGTGTGTGTGTTGTGTTGTGTGAGGTTACCATTAAGCAACCTGCTGAATCGTGAATGAATAACTCTTAACTGCTTCTTATTATGCTGAGGCCTTACGTTTTCAATTATTCTTTTACTCCATCTAACCATCATTTTCTAGCATGTCTTTTCTCCTTGCTCCCCACCACTTCCTCCATTCTTTCCGCATGACCGAACCATCTTACAACACTTATTCATCATTTTACCTACCAGTCCTGTGTATCTCTACACATTTCTCTCTGAATTCTTCTTGTACCACAGCTGCCTACGTACACTTCCATAATAGAATTAGCTAAACAGTAGTTTCATACTTTCTAATTTGGCCTTCCAAAACCAAACAAGTTTCTACTTAACCTTATCCAAGCATCCTGCTAACTTCTTTGTTTCACCTAATATGTGACTCTAATCGTCTCTCAGCTTATTATTACATATTTAATCACAAGTATTTATCACTTCCATTCTCCCACTCTACATGATAAAGTTTACTTTTGTATATACGTTGTACCTTCATAACCTTACTTTTGATCACGTTTACTCTCATATCTCCCTTTTGCAAATGCTGTCAGGCTCTTTCAATAATCTCTGTAATTTGTCTTCACTATCCTTTATCAGCACTCTGTTATCTAGGAACATCAGCTATTCCTCACATGCATCCATAAAACATCTTTTTGTACTACAATGTGGTATTTTATATACAGTCCATTCTCTTGAGTTCTTGAATCACCCCATCCACAAAGTTATTAAGCAGCCATGGGAGACATAACACTCCCTTCCCAAGACTCCATTTTTTTCACCAGAGTCATTCATTTTCCCACCTACAAACTGTAACACACAGAAAAAAAAAAGAATAACCGTACATTAATTTGCCCATTATACCAAACACACTCAAACACCCCTCACATTGTTTTTTTTAATTGCAAGCCTTTCACTAGATCGAAGTGTGCCGCATAATTTATTTTTATTTTTATTTTAAATTTCTCACGTAAGTGTTTCATAGTAACACTTGATTCCCGTATCCTCTTTGTTGTGTTAATTCACACTGTTCTTCCCCTGCGAAACCTTTTATCATCTGCCTTACATTCTCAACTAAAATTAAACCATGCACGTCCTTTATGCATTTATATCCTTGCAGAAAAACCTATACTTGGACTTATTCTTGAATTCCTTGGTCACCATCTCTCGGCTTTTCGTTATTGCATATCTCCTTACTTGACTATCAGTCCCTCCTCTGATACTCTTACATACAATCCTTCCTTCCGTCTTTGCACCTCAAATAATCTTCTTTGTCGTTCAATAATTTTCTTTTTTCATTCTAACATTCACTGTTTTTATCCTTTTCTAATATTTCCTCTGAAGTTAGTTTGTGTGTCTTTAGCCCTAGACTTTTTTTCATATGCTTTTTCTCCTTACATAATTATCGTACTTCCTCCGTGTCAAACTCACTTGCTTTGATTACCTTATCTTCACCCTAGCCTTTCCAGCTGGGACTTACATGTTTTTACTTTATTTCTACCAAATACTAATATGTATATGCATATGTATATGTACTGTATATATATAATATGTATACATACATACATATTACAAGTACATATGTATCTGGTAAAAGTGACCAGTAGATTCTACATACATACATACTCGTACATATATATATATATATATATATATATATATATATATAATATATATATATATATATATATATATATATATATATATATATATGTATGTATGTATATATATACTGTATATAAAGATTATAATCACTTCAAACACGTGATTCGCTTATCACACATCATCACAGGTGAAAAAATGAGACT
>JANJGK010003097.1:0-98814 GCA_039081455.1 Macrobrachium rosenbergii | reverse complement strand
AATAATTACTGCCAAAGTGGCTTATTCAAAACAAATTAATTTACGTTAAATTAAACACATACTGACAATATATATATATATATATATATATATATATATATATATACATATACATATACATATATATATAATTGTTTATTTGTCTTATTCTTATCTAAGAGATATGAGGGAGAAAACACCCAGCCAAGCCAACAAGAGGGAGTGGGAGAATAAGAGCAGCGCTTTGGGGCTGGCTGGCAGACAGCGGCCCAGAGGAACTTACTGAGACTGAAGAGAGACTGAATAGCGCACAATATGTTGAAATACTGGACCAACTACTGATACCAACGGTTAGGGCGTAGCAGCTGATTCAGGAACCGGAACCTACAGTATATATCTTGCCATGGATAAATCCCACAGGAAATCTGTGGGCAAAAATGGAAGGCCACGAATAAGACTGGTTTAATCAAGCACGCTAAATCGGTGTGGGAATTATGTAGGCCTACGCGCTATGGAAACATTTGTGGAAGTCTACAGTAGTCGGATCTATGTCAAGGCGATTGGGGACAGCAATAGATAAAAAGGGAGATCAGGTAAATTACTGGGAGAGAGAGAGAGAGAGAGAGAGAGAGAGAGAGAGAGAGAGAGAGAGAGAGAGAGAGAGAAGACGAAACAATATCACTAAACCACGGGACGCAGTAGAAAAGTTGCCAGATACTTCTTTGTTTCCATATCAAACGAACAATTTTGGAAGAGGTCGCTGTTTCATTGTTGGCGAGTGTACGTCGAGGGAATCCAGGTGATTCAGGTAACTGGTTATGGGAGAAGTGGCGGAAGTTACCGTTGGGAGGTGTGAGGTCAGGTTAGCTTTCCCAGCTGCTGTCCTATTACTGAGAGAGAGAGAGAGAGAGAGAGAGAGAGAGAGAGAGAGAGAGAGAGAGAGAGAGAGAGAGAGACGTCATCCCCTTTCCTGAGCGTCCTATTGCACTGGCCACACCAGTGGGGATACACTGAACTGCTTTTGTTGGGTCAGTACCGAATTAGAATGATGCTTCTAATGTTATGGAGAATTCTGGAGATTACAGTGGCCTTATGCCAGCACGGACCAGTGAAGTTTAAACCCCCAGACGAGAAGACGTGGGTGGTATGAGACAATAAAAGTTTGACGGGATAGAGTGAGATTTCTTATGAGAGAGCATTGATGAAACTCTACGGAAAAAGACCTCCACATTTCAGTTAATGGGGGAAGTGGCAGTGAGACTGGTGGTTGGACACTTTCGGTCGTTCATTCAAACAAAACCTGAAAGGAAAGTTTATAAAGAAATGAAGTTGAAAGGAAAGTGGATGGAAATGGGAAGACAATTCAGTTACTAAACCTAAGGAGATGATGAAGGTAACAGATGACTGAATTAGGAAAAGAGTAAAGCAGAGTTGACAGGAAAAGCAAGATCAGTAATAAAACGGAAAAATAACGAATAAGGTAAAGGGAAAGTTTCATGAAAAAAGTAGATATTTCGAAGCAATATGAAGCTGGAATAATACAAACAAAGATAATAAAAGGTAAATATGTCAATAAGAATGATAAATAAGAACTTCATGAATAGGAGAAGCCTGCGTCTACCCTTAGTGTGGGGTAAGAAGAACAAAGGTCAGCAGAACATGAAGAATATAAGGGTTCAGGAAAAGTCTGTCTGAGGTCAGGTGGCCGGAGGGTCGTGAGTGACGTCACATGCTGTCAGGGGTCATCAGAGTCTGTGATAGGTCAGTTGGTCTGAGTCGATTTTCCTCCAGGCAGGGAACTCCCTTGGGGCTTCTTGCTTGGGGTATTTCCTGAGGAAGGCAATGCCCCATTGAGCTTTACCTACTGGGATGCCTTCCTTGGTCGAGTTATTGAAGGCTGTTCAGCTCTTAGAAGAGCTATTTATAATAATAATAATAATAATAATAATAATAATAATAATAATAATAATAATAATAATAATAATCATGAAACCATCCCTGAACTCAAGCAGGAGACAAACTTCCTGCCAATGATGCTACGAACACCGACTAGACAGTCCCTGAGACGCGATGACTTCCAGCAATTCGACTGAGCAAAGACCGCCAGCTGACTGAAGCCTTCTCCAGGAGATGCTAGAGCATGAAGCCCTAAATTTGTGAGCAAAGGGCACCGTCTGACTGAAGCCTCGTCCAGAAGATACAGGACATGAAGCCCCGAGTTCAGAGCCAGCCCCGAGAAATGGTCCAGGGTGTGGCTACTCACCATCGGGAGGCACGTGACGTCGCTCACCACCTGACGGCCCGCTGAGAGCGTCTATGGAGTCCCCTAATGGACATTTCAATCCGGTTTCTCTTTATCGTTCCGAGTCGTGAGGTTCACATCAGTCATCGTGCTCATTTTGACACCTTTGCATCACTTCTGAGCTGCCTTTTTGTAAGTGCCCGTGATAATATAAGGCCGTCTAAACAGGTTCCACTCAGGCAGCATTAATAAACAGATAAAAGTGTATTGAAATGCAAGGAGAACAGTACTAGGTTAGTAATGCATTGCACCTTCGCTGGAACTTCTGAAATGATCTCACCAATAATTAATGGAATAAAGCTGGAACAGTCACCCGTATTTTTTGTGCCTGTTTATACTCTGTGCAAATGAAATGTAGAGACGAACTTGAACCTGGCTGTGTCTCTGTCCTTGAGAACGACAGGCTTAGATGAAGGACAGACACTTGCAAGACCAATCCCCCAGAGACTGAGGTCATGAGACATTGAAAAGGCTCATTTTGAAACACACACCGCAAAGGAAGCGACTGTATTTAATGAGACAAGTCTGAGGGAGGGGCGTTAACCAAATTATTATTATTATTATTATTATTATTATTATTATTATTATTATTATTATTATTATTATTATTATTATTATTTATTAAAATTTTTTTGTTGTCTATCGATTGGGTGTTTTTGATAGTGTGGGATTCCGGGTTGCATCCTACCACCTTAGGAGTCCATCATTTTTCTCACTATTATTATTATTATTATTATTATTATTATTATTATTATTATTATTATTATTATTATTATTATTATTATTATTATTATTATACTCGCAAATAACGGATGCGTACACACAACTTGATTTATAATAAAGTTTCTCTGCTTTTCTGATCATTCCTTTCTGTATAGTGGAAAGGTCAGGTAATAATTGTCTCACACTCATTTCATCAAAGGAAGGGAATAGACGCATTCAGGAATGTTTTCACTTTAATAAGATAAACAGAGAAAATTATATAAAAGCAGAGGAACATTCAAATGTAGCCGCTAATGTTTTGCTGCAGTTCATTACCCGACGGCCTCAACAAATTCTGAGATGTACCGAATAATAATAAGGCTGCTGAAGAAGAAGCTGGCCTTATGCACACACGGAAAACAACTTCCGGTCCTTGACGTCCTCCTCTCGCAAATTTGGGGCATTTGGAGACGGAAGCGTCAACGAGGGTATCCCACTTGGGCCTCTGCCTTCACGGTCGGAGTGACTGCCCTGAAAGATTGAAGCTCAGTGCCCTGACTGCTTTTGTTGAAAGGGCTCTTCCTTCCTTCCTTTCTTTCACACTGCTCTTCAGGGCTCTCCACGAATGGAGAACTCTTTCAGGGTCACCCACGTGTTCTTCTTCATTGATGAAGCTCATTCTAACTATCAAACAGATAAGGAAATTAAAGGTGGTCGAGGAATGGTGCACTCCTCTAACTGCTCCGATATTAAACTCTTTGCATTTAAGATTAGAAGAAATAAAAGTGGGTTTAGCCTTTTGATGAAGAACAGTCGCCCCCCCCCCCCTACCTGCACACGACGCCCTTCAGAAAACTGTGGCGGACGATTGGTTCCTACGACATGTCCCCAAATGCCCCTGAGGCGCTTGTATTGTGACCACCCCCACCAGGCCTCTCTCTCAGAGGATCATCAGCCTCGCTCAAGAAGGTGCCATCAGAAGGTACTACACACACACACACAAGCACACACACATGCATATATATATATATATATATATATATATATATATATATATATATATATATATATATATGTATATATATATATATATATATATATATATATATATATATATATATATATATATATACTCTGTATATATGTCATGAAACTAAAGCAACATGAGTATCGTCTTTGCCAGTGCAGAAGCATAATACTGTAACCAAACCATGACTGTAATTCACGGTAATAGATTTTTTATAATGTTTTTAAATAATTATACTATGAAACGTATATCGTCTTTAGGACGAATGCATGAAGAAGCATGCAAGCAAGAATTCAATCGAAAATGACTGACATAACGACATCTGTATCTGAAGTTGATGAGGTATCTAAATTTACGTCCGTCCTTTTCGATGAATAGAAGGAAAAATATTTTACATGGAGGATATTATGTATGTAAACAAAACCACGTCATGTTTACGTTTATTTTCGTATCATTTCCCTCTGAAATCTAAAAAATAAAAGAAAGCGTGCAATTGTTTCTCGTAGACATTTGGCCGGAGGCTTTGACCTCCATGAACAGGAACTGCAGGGAGGGAGGGAGGAAGGGAGGGTTGTCGGAACTGCCAATCTATATCATGCTTTTAAAGTTCAAGTGAACTCCAGTTAAGTCAGAAACCTGAATATGTTATAAATAAACCTTGATAACAATACTTTACGCTCAGAACTACAGTATTCTCGTCCAAAATACGATATGTTGAATTTCTTTTTGTTGGGATGCCTGGACTGTCGGAACTACCAGTCTATATTTAGCTTCTAAAGCAGATGAATGAAAGGAAGTTTGTTATTTCACGCAGTCTGTAGGACGTTCAGGAACCGAATTTAAGTACACACTTTCGATTCGATCATTTTATGCTTAGAAGTGCTGCAGTGTTCTTGTCCGAAATACTATGTAGTATTTCATTGTGTTGGTATGCCTGGATCTTCATATCGTCTATGACGGACGGTGGCATTTTCGCTCTGGGGGAGGACTGTAGGCAAGTTGGTTTTTATCGTCTTCCCTTAAGTCGAATTTCGGGTCATTTTTCCTTTGCATGAAATACTTATTTCCAATTGAAGGTGAATTTAGATATCCCAAGAGACTCACCATTTTAGATTATGAGAAAAAGATGGGAGTAAGAATAATCTAACTGGTTTCCTCACCCATCTGCGAAAATGCAGTTGTCCACTTGCGCTGATTTTCTTCAGTGGCCAATAGATGGCGATCACGACTTGCTTATAGTCTCAAAAATCTTCTAATTTGGTCGGTGGAGAGAGGACTGCATGGTGACCACGTGGCCGCCTTAGAGTATACGAAGAGTTGAAGACATAATTAAAGTACGATTTCATTAATTGATCATTATGAGACTATTTCATAACATAATTAGTGGAAAATTTCCAATTGTCGTTGGTTTAGTCAGGAGGCTAAAACTGAACTCAAACTGAAACGTGATGTAGCCTTGGAACACATGATGACTTCCTATTACGGTTTAGTTTCATTTATGTGAAACTACAGTAAGTCAAAACAAATACTATATTTAGACCCGAATCATTCAATTGCTAAAGAAAGTCATGGACAGGTCATGCAATCATTTTATTTCAGAACCACTTTCTCAGAAAGCTGATATTATAAAGGACAATAAATATCCACACTCATTGCAATGTCCCAGACGAAGGTACAGTGTGGAACATGATAATAATAATAATAGGGAAAATACGGTAATATTGCAATGAATACAAGATTCGCCGAAAATAGCGAAGCAATTTTTCCTTCCAATTGGGTAAAATGTTGGTTATTGGGCTTCTAGTGACCAATTTGTAGGAATTTGCAATATTTTGCAGTTTTCTTGCAATACGAGTGTTGATAGCAATGGAATACTCGTCAGCATAGCAGGGAAATACCCCTAGGATTTTGCTCTGCGGCAAAACAGCTTTCACTTGAAATTGGATAAAATGCAGTCTATTGGATTTTAGAAGGTCCAGACTAACTTTTAAAACTTTGAACTGAATAAAAGGCAGTCTACTGAGACTCTGATGACAAATATGCATTCGAAATCAAAATACATTGCAATTTGCTTGCAATACATCAAGGTTGCAGGCAAATTCGTGACAAACAAAATAGCAAGGCAAACAGGATTTGTTTGGAAAGAAACCAGGTTTTGCTTCAAATTAAAGAAAGGAGAAGCGATTTGTCTGCTATGACGAAAATACCGTCGGAAGTGTAGTATATTGCAATTTTCTTGCATTATTGAAATGTTGCAGGAGGTCCAGCAAAATTCATCAAAATACCAAGACTGGAGCCTCTGGCCATTTTTAGGGGCCACAACGACTTTTCCTTCAAACTGGATAAAATACAAATGAGTGTTTTTCTGATGACGAATATGCATAGAGGTTTGCAATGTTTCAATATCCTTGCAATATGGCAATGTTGCAAGCAATAAAAAATGCAAAGTAGCAACCTTATCATGATGTTTTGTTGGAGCAAAGCAACTATTCATTTTTGGAATAAACGCAGGTTGATGTTCTCCTATGCATGGGAAATTGCAATACATTGCAATTTTCTTGCAACAAGGAATGTTTCCAGCAAGGGAAAATTCGCCAAAATGTCAAGGCCTCGGGACCTTTTCTCTTGGCAAAGAAACTTTTGCTTCAGGCTTGATAAAATGCAGTAGTATATTGACCTTCTAATCATGAATATGCAACAGAAATTCCTATATATTGCAATGCCCTTGCAATGCGTCAGTGTTCACATCCAGGCAACATTAGCAAGAATGGCAAAGATATAGAATAAGGATTTTTTCGTCGAACAAACGAACTTTTCCATCAGACTGGATCATTAATATGCTTCGAAACTGCAATAATTCGCAATTTCCTTGCAATACAGCAATGTTGCAATCGGACCAAGATTCGTCAGAAAGCAAAGCTACAGCCTAAGGATTTGCTCGTAAGCCAAACTGATCTTGCTTTCGAACTGGACAAAACGCAGCTTATTGGCCCATCAGTGACGAATATACATGGCATTGTAATTGCAGAATATTGCTGATTTATATCATTAGGCTCCCATTATCAAAGCAGTTATGACTTAATCCTTTAAATATTTTAAAATTAATGAACGGTAAGTTTCAATGAAATGAATGATTATTTAGAGTTATTTTCAAGTTGCGAATGTTTTAATTTTGGTGCAATTTTCTTCAAATAAAACTTATTATTATTCCAACATGTGTTTCTGTCATCATATACAAACTTCATCCTCTATGTGACAATTCATGTTTCTATTGCTGAAACAGTCCAGACTCCTTCCTTCCTTGTGCATTGCCTAATACTTTTCAGATGTTCTGGTATCAGAAAATTATGATGAATTAGTCATCAATTTCAACAGATGAGTTCAGGAAGAATCTGTATTTGATCTGTTTATGATGATTATATCTTAAGCACTAACCATATGGTTTGTGAATCTTGAAGGATATTGAGTATGTAAATAATGATGAGTCATTCCTTCTACTTATAGGTTTATTTTCATAGGGTTCCCTCCCCCCGTCGCCCTCTCAAAAAAATGATGTAGACTTCATGTATTTGTTTCCTGCAAGTATTTGTTCAGAGCAAAAGACGGCGAGACCTTTGCGTCTAAGAACCGTAACAGCAGAGTTGTCGTAACTGCCAATCTGTACAGCTTTTAAAGTTGGTGAATTAAAGATAGTTTATTATTTAAAGTAGTCTGTAGTAGGTGTAGAAATATGAAAATTAAATAAATAACTTTTTATTCTATTATCTTTTGCTCAGAACTGTAAAATTCTTGTCCAAAATATGGTGTTGAATCTTATTATGTTGGCATACCTGGATCTCCATGTCGTCTGTGACGTGCCTAGTCATTGTCGCTGTGGGTGATGATTTTAGTGTCATTTTTCCTTTTTATGAATATTTATTCCCAGTTGATGTTGTATTAAGTTATGTTAACAAATGAACATGTTGAGCGATGAGGAAACCTTATTATAAAAATACTCTATCTCTGACGGCCATCTTGGAAGATGCCGTTGTTCATTTGCGCTGATTTTCTTAGGTGGCCAATAGACGGCGTCCACGACTTGCTTATAGTCAAAATTGCTGTGATTTTTTTGGTAGTGGAGAAAGGACCGCATGGGGACCACGTGGCCGCCTCAGAGTAGGCTATACGGAGACTTGAAGACTAAACTGAAATTCGATTTCATTCATTATTTTGATACAGTTTCTGCGACAATGAATGGAAAGGTCTCAGTTATCATTCGTTGAGACAGAAGACTGAAACTGAACTAAAACTGAAACTTGACATAGCCTTTGAACACCTGACAACTTCCTATGAGCACATGACAATTACACTTTAGTTTCATATATCTGAAACTGAATCAAGACAGATGAATAACTCCGATATGTATCCCCACATCACTGCCTTACCAAAGAAGGGCCTGAAGATGACATGCAATCATTTCACTTCAGACTTAATTTCTCAGAAGGCTACTAAAAAGAATATGAGGTATCCGCACTCAGTGCAATGTTGCAGATGGAGGTGCAGTGTGAAATATGATGATAGTATTGGTAATGAGGTAATGTTGCAGTTATTGCAAAATTAGTATAAAATAGCAAAACAGTCTTCCATTCTAACTGGATACAATAATGTTTATTGGCTTCTAATGATGAATGCTTTCGAAATTACAATGTTTTGCAGTTAACTACCAACAGGGAATGTTGAAAGCAGGAAAAATTCGTCACCATAACAGGAACATAACTCTAGACTTTTTTTTTCTTTGTGGAAGCAAACCAGCTTTTAAATAGGATAAAATGTAGTCTGTTGGACCGTAAAAACCTTGCATGCATGCATGCATAATTCGCTTTTATTAAAATGAGTTTGTAATATTACAATGTCGCAATCAAGGCTAAATTCTTGAAAATAACAGGTCTATAGCCTTTTGCTTTTTAAAGGAGCTTGCAAATTTTATTTGAAATGAGATAAAATGTAAGCTCTTGGATTTTGGAAGTTGCAAACCAACTATAGAAGCATCACACTGGATAAAAGGCAGTCTACTGGGACTCTAATGACAAATATGCATTCGAAATCACAATACAAAGCAATTTGCATGCAATACAGCAAGGTTGCAAGCAAACTCACAACATTAAAACTAGCAAGACAATGAGGGTGTTTTTGAGGAACGAGCCAGCCTTTGCTTCAAACTAAAGAAAGGAAAAGCGATCGGTCTGTTATGTTGGAATTGCAGTCTACTGCAATTTGCTCACACTGTTGCAATGTTACAGGTCCGGAAAAATTCATCAGAATGCCAAGGCTGCAGCCTTTGGCAGTTTTTAGGGGCCACAACGACTTTTCCTTCAAAATGTCTAAAATACAAATGATTGTTCTTCTGATGGGGAATATGCATGGTTATTTGCACTGTTGCAATATCCTTGCAATACAACAATGTTGCCAACAATAAAAAATGCAAAGTAGCAACCTTATCAATATGATTTCTGGGAGCAAACCAATTATTCCTTTTTGGAATAAAATGCAGTCTAATGTTCTCCTATATATGGAAAGTTGCAATATATTGCAATTTCTTTGCAATAAGGAATGCTTTCAGCAAGAGAAAATTAGCCAAAATGACAAGGCTACAGCCTTGGGACTTTTTCTCTTGGCAAAGAAACTTTCGCTTCAGGCTTGATAAAATGCAGTAGTATATTGACCTTCTAATCACGAATATGCAACAGAAATTCCTATATATTGCAATGCCCTTGCAATGCGTCAGTGTTCACATCCAGGCAACATTAGCAAGAATGGCAAAGATATAGAATAAGGATTTTTTCGTCGAACAAACGAACTTTTCCATCAGACTGGATCATTAATATGCTTCGAAACTGCAAAAGACCGCAGTTTCCTTTCAGTACTGCAATGTTGCAATCAAACCAAGATTTGTCACAAAGCAAAGCTACAGCCTAAGGATTTTTTTATAAGCCAAACAGATCTTGCCCTTGCACTGGACAAAACAGTTTATTGGCCCGCCAATGAAGAATATACATTGCATTCGAAGTTATAGAATATTAGTGATTTATACCATTAGGCTCCCATTATCAAAGCAGTTATGCCTTGATCCTCTAAATGGTGTCAAACTAGTGAACGGTAATCCTCAGTAATTATGGAGAATAGAAAGAAAGATTGCAGCCAATAATATCAATGAATTCTTTCAGAATGAAATTAATGCTGAGTTAGAGTTATTTTCAAGTTGGAAATGTTTTATTTTTGGTGTAATTTCCTTCAAATAAAACTTATTATTCCAACTTGTGTTTCTGTCATCAGATACGAACTTCAACCGCTCTGTGACATTCATGTTTCTATTACCACAACAATCCTTCCTTCCTTCCTTATGCATCGCCTAATACTTTTCAGATGCTCTGCTATCATAAAATTATGACGCAAATATCCATCAGTTTCAACAGATGAGTTGAGGAAGAACCTGTATTGTTAGTGTTTATATCTTAAACACTAACAATATGGTTTGTTAATCTTGAAGATATTGAGTACGTAAATAATCGTAAGTTATACATTTTATGTATATGTTTATTTTCGTAGGCTTCCCCTCAAAAAATAAAAAAAAGATTTAACTTGTTTCCTGCATGCAACTGTTCAAACAAGGCGGGACCTTTATGTGTAAGAACAGCAACAGAAGGGTTGTCGGAACTGCCAATCTATACAGCCTTTAAAGTTGATGAATTAAAGACAGTTTATTATCTAAAGTAGTCTGTAGTAGGTTCAGAAACGTGGATTTGATAAAAATAGCTTTTTATTCTATTATTTTATGCTCAGAACTGCAGTGTCCCTGTCTGAAATGCGGTGTTGAATCTTATCACGTTGGTATGCCTGGATCTTCTTCTTCATGTCGTCTATAACCTGCCACCCGATTTTCGCTAAGGGTGATAATTTTAGGGTAATTTTTCCTTTTTTTATGAATTATTTATTCTCAGTTGATGTTGTATTTTGTTATCTCAAAGCAATTAACATCTTGAATAATAAGGGAAAGCTTTCACGCCCATCTTGGAAGATGCAGTTGTTATATTTGTTCTGATTTTCTCAGGTGGCCAACAGGTGGCGTTCACGACTTGCTTATAGTTGAAATTCCTCCAAATTTTTCGGTGGAGAAAGGACCGCATGGTGACCATGTGGCCGCCTCAGAGTATACGGAAAGTTGAAGACGAAACTGCAATCCGATTTCATTCATTATTTTGATACAATTTCTCGATATAATGAAAGGAAGAAGTTTCCCATTGGTCGCTTCTTGAGATTAGAGGAATGAAAATGAACTCAAAATGAAACAAAATATTTAGCCTTTGAACACATTATTAATCCCTATAATCACATGACTGAACAGTTTAGTTTCCTATATATATAAAACTGAATCAAGACTATAAGCAATTGCAATATTTATACCCATTTGATTAACCTACAAAATAAGGATATGAGAATGACTTGCAATCATTTTATTTCATTAACACGTTCTCAGGGGGCTATCATAATGAACAACAATAAACATCAAAATAACATGGTAAAATTATACTATATTAATGGGATATTCATATGTGGACTGAGGACCAGAGAGAGAGAGAGAGAGAGAGAGAGAGAGAGAGAGAGAGAGAGAGAGAGAGAGAGAGAGAGGCGGGGTCATGTCCCCTGATGCAGAATGCTCTACAGTGTGTAATAAAAAGAATGACATTATTATAGAACAGATTTATGATGACTTCGCTTGCCAAGTGTTCTAAGAGGTATGTGGAAGTCTGTGGAAAGACATTTGTACTTAGGTAACATATATTGATGTAGAATGTAAAGAGGGGGAATGAAAGGAATGTTATATTTGAATGCCTGCCACCGTCCCTCGGGCAGTGCTGTGGAAGATTCAGAGTCCTTCTGGTGATTCTTCAGGTGATTAGTTTTGGCAAGCTGACCTATATAGCTGTCGCATTACTAAGATACAGTCTGGTAGGATGTGGTTGCGGAGAGAGAGAGAGAGAGAGAGAGAGAGAGAGAGAGACCCATTCGTGAAATATTCATTACATATTCTATCTATCTATTATCTATCTCTGACTTTTTATTGAACAGCAAGAAACGTGATTGGTGTCCGTGAATCTATATGTTAAATGATATCATGGCAAAATAATGACAAACACATGTGAATAATAATAATAATAATAATAATAATAATAATAATAATAATAATAATAATAATAATAATAATAATAATAATAATCAACAAGGCAAAGGAAAGCTGAGAAGGAAATGAAGTCAAAGAAAGGAGAGTAATTGAAACTGGAAAGACAATTCTAGTGTTGAACCTCTGAAGAACAGAATTTGGGGGAAAAGTAGGCCAGAGACAATACAGAAATGGTCAATGAAATCCTGTAAGCCTTTATTATTATTATTATTATTATTATTATTATTATTATTATTATTATTATTATTATTATTATTATTATTATTATTATTCATAAGTTGAAGAACCCTAGTCATATGGAACAAGAAGCCCACTAAAGGGGCCGTTGACTTGAAATTGAAGCTTCCAAAAATATTAAGGAGTTCATTCCAAAGAAGAAATATTACATATTTAACGATATCTTTTAATTATTCCTTCCTCTTGGTAGTATATACAATCATGTGCTTTGTTTTTTAAATGTATTCAACTTGTTGGGGCGATAATGATTTAGGAAAATGTCATTAAAACTGCTGTTTGGTTTCGTTCTACAACAAATGAAAATTTGATTATATTCGACTTCTAAAGACGATGCTGGAATGATCTAAAAGTTTCCAAAAATTTCGAGCTCCTGGAAGGACGAGAGAGAGAGAGAGAGAGAGAGAGAGAGAGAGAGAGAGAGAGAGAGAGAGAGAGAAATTATTGGCGCATGCGCCCAACGCTGCTATGGCTCAGAAAAATGGAAATTTCAAAGTTTCCAAAAACAAAACCTGATTAAAAACAAGGCGAAGATTTTACAGATGAATTCAGTGAACAATTTTATGTTCGTGAAAATATGGACTACATGGCGGAGGAGCAGTTTGAATTCGACGTTCTAGCCTTCGGTGATTCATAAAGCGGGAATGTTTTTAATACTGTCACGTTTGGAACTAAGTTCTGCACTCGAGATAAGCATGGGAAGGAACCAGGAGGAGAGGAGGACCCTGGAATGGAGACTTCCGAGAAATTTCACGAGAAGAAAGCAGAGAGAGAGAGAGAGCGAGAGAGAGAGGAGGCTTGTATGGCCAGAATTACCATTTGGATCAACAGATCGGTGAAATCTCGTAGGAATCAAGAAGACTTTTCACAGTCTTGGAATCCGTCCGTCTTCCGTTCCTGGAGGAGCGGGAGAGGCGCCATTCGCGCGTGTGCCCAAGGCTAAATCTCAGTGAAGCACCAACTTCGGTCTCCAGGAACAAGTCCCAACATCCCTCGAATCGTCTTCAGAAACAGAATTGTATTTATTCGAAAAACTGTGTAAAAGAAGGTAGAAAGTTACCAAATAAAACCACTAAACAATTGTACACATGAAAATAAGGGCAACATCGCCGACGTTCCCTTGACGAGCAACCAAAGGTATATCAGGGAGGGAAAACAAAGGAGTGGTTAAGGCGATGCTGAAATGCTCTAAAATCTTCGGAGTCTTCCCCGAAATTACATTGGAACCCTTCGGTCTCCAGCTCCTGGAAGGGCGAGAGAGAAGAAGAGCCATTCGCACATCCTTCAGCACTATAACTCAGTGGAACTCCGTCTTCAGAGACTCCAGAAGCAAGCTCCGAAATCCTTCGAGTCGACTTGAAGCCTTCGGAGCTTTGATGTCATTTTCGAAAAGTAGGGTTAAGGAGGCCCTAAACCACAAGGCAGAGGGGCCCCAAGGCGCCATAAGGATGCCTTCCCTTGAAGGCAGCCTTGACTGGGGAAGATCCTCCTCAGAGGCTGCTTCCCTGGAGGTAGGCAGGCTTCCTGCCAGGCTGGGGAAGTGGGCCTGAGGAGGGCCTGAACCATAGGGCTAAGGGGCCCCAAGGCGCCCTAAGGATGCCTTCCCTTGAAGGCACCCTTGACTGGGGAAGATCCTCCTCAGAGGCTGCTTCCCTGGAGGTAGGCAGGCTTCCTGCCAGGCTGGGGAAGTGGGCCTGAGGAGGGCCTGAACCATAGGGCTAAGGGGCCCCAAGGCGCCCTAAGGATGCCTTCCCTTGAAGGCACCCTTGACTGGGGAAGATCCTCCTCAGAGGCTGCTTCCCTGGAGGTAGGCAGGCTTCCTGCCAGGCTGGGGAAGTGGGCCTGAGGAGGGCCTGAACCATAGGGCTAAGGGGCCCCAAGGCGCCCTAAGGATGCCTTCCCTTGAAGGCACCCTTGACTGGGGAAGATCCTCCTCAGAGGCTGCTTCCCTGGAGGTAGGCAGGCTTCCTGCCAGGCTGGGGAAGTGGGCCTGAGGAGGGCCTGAACCATAGGGCTAAGGGGCCCCAAGGCGCCCTAAGGATGCCTTCCCTTGAAGGCACCCTTGACTGGGGAAGATCCTCCTCAGAGGCTGCTTCCCTGGAGGTAGGCAGGCTTCCTGCCAGGCTGGGGAAGTGGGCCTGAGGAGGGCCTGAACCATAGGGCTAAGGGGCCCCAAGGCGCCCTAAGGATGCCTTCCCTTGAAGGCACCCTTGACTGGGGAAGATCCTCCTCAGAGGCTGCTTCCCTGGAGGTAGGCAGGCTTCCTGCCAGGCTGGGGAAGTGGGCCTGAGGAGGGCCTGAACCATAGGGCTAAGGGGCCCCAAGGCGCCCTAAGGATGCCTTCCCTTGAAGGCACCCTTGACTGGGGAAGATCCTCCTCAGAGGCTGCTTCCCTGGAGGTAGGCAGGCTTCCTGCCAGGCTGGGGAAGTGGGCCTGAGGAGGGCCTGAACCATAGGGCTAAGGGGCCCCAAGGCGCCCTAAGGATGCCTTCCCTTGAAGGCACCCTTGACTGGGGAAGATCCTCCTCAGAGGCTGCTTCCCTGGAGGTAGGCAGGCTTCCTGCCAGGCTGGGGAAGTGGGCCTGAGGAGGGCCTGAACCATAGGGCTAAGGGGCCCCAAGGCGCCCTAAGGATGCCTTCCCTTGAAGGCACCCTTGACTGGGGAAGATCCTCCTCAGAGGCTGCTTCCCTGGAGGTAGGCAGGCTTCCTGCCAGGCTGGGGAAGTGGGCCTGAGGAGGGCCTGAACCATAGGGCTAAGGGGCCCCAAGGCGCCCTAAGGATGCCTTCCCTTGAAGGCACCCTTGACTGGGGAAGATCCTCCTCAGAGGCTGCTTCCCTGGAGGTAGGCAGGCTTCCTGCCAGGCTGGGGAAGTGGGCCTGAGGAGGGCCTGAACCATAGGGCTAAGGGGCCCCAAGGCGCCCTAAGGATGCCTTCCCTTGAAGGCACCCTTGACTGGGGAAGATCCTCCTCAGAGGCTGCTTCCCTGGAGGTAGGCAGGCTTCCTGCCAGGCTGGGGAAGTGGGCCTGAGGAGGGCCTGAACCATAGGGCTAAGGGGCCCCAAGGCGCCCTAAGGATGCCTTCCCTTGAAGGCACCCTTGACTGGGGAAGATCCTCCTCAGAGGCTGCTTCCCTGGAGGTAGGCAGGCTTCCTGCCAGGCTGGGGAAGTGGGCCTGAGGAGGGCCTGAACCATAGGGCTAAGGGGCCCCAAGGCGCCCTAAGGATGCCTTCCCTTGAAGGCACCCTTGACTGGGGAAGATCCTCCTCAGAGGCTGCTTCCCTGGAGGTAGGCAGGCTTCCTGCCAGGCTGGGGAAGTGGGCCTGAGGAGGGCCTGAACCATAGGGCTAAGGGGCCCCAAGGCGCCCTAAGGATGCCTTCCCTTGAAGGCACCCTTGACTGGGGAAGATCCTCCTCAGAGGCTGCTTCCCTGGAGGTAGGCAGGCTTCCTGCCAGGCTGGGGAAGTGGGCCTGAGGAGGGCCTGAACCATAGGGCTAAGGGGCCCCAAGGCGCCCTAAGGATGCCTTCCCTTGAAGGCACCCTTGACTGGGGAAGATCCTCCTCAGAGGCTGCTTCCCTGGAGGTAGGCAGGCTTCCTGCCAGGCTGGGGAAGTGGGCCTGAGGAGGGCCTGAACCATAGGGCTAAGGGGCCCCAAGGCGCCCTAAGGATGCCTTCCCTTGAAGGCACCCTTGACTGGGGAAGATCCTCCTCAGAGGCTGCTTCCCTGGAGGTAGGCAGGCTTCCTGCCAGGCTGGGGAAGTGGGCCTGAGGAGGGCCTGAACCATAGGGCTAAGGGGCCCCAAGGCGCCCTAAGGATGCCTTCCCTTGAAGGCACCCTTGACTGGGGAAGATCCTCCTCAGAGGCTGCTTCCCTGGAGGTAGGCAGGCTTCCTGCCAGGCTGGGGAAGTGGGCCTGAGGAGGGCCTGAACCATAGGGCTAAGGGGCCCCAAGGCGCCCTAAGGATGCCTTCCCTTGAAGGCACCCTTGACTGGGGAAGATCCTCCTCAGAGGCTGCTTCCCTGGAGGTAGGCAGGCTTCCTGCCAGGCTGGGGAAGTGGGCCTGAGGAGGGCCTGAACCATAGGGCTAAGGGGCCCCAAGGCGCCCTAAGGATGCCTTCCCTTGAAGGCACCCTTGACTGGGGAAGATCCTCCTCAGAGGCTGCTTCCCTGGAGGTAGGCAGGCTTCCTGCCAGGCTGGGGAAGTGGGCCTGAGGAGGGCCTGAACCATAGGGCTAAGGGGCCCCAAGGCGCCCTAAGGATGCCTTCCCTTGAAGGCACCCTTGACTGGGGAAGATCCTCCTCAGAGGCTGCTTCCCTGGAGGTAGGCAGGCTTCCTGCCAGGCTGGGGAAGTGGGCCTGAGGAGGGCCTGAACCATAGGGCTAAGGGGCCCCAAGGCGCCCTAAGGATGCCTTCCCTTGAAGGCACCCTTGACTGGGGAAGATCCTCCTCAGAGGCTGCTTCCCTGGAGGTAGGCAGGCTTCCTGCCAGGCTGGGGAAGTGGGCCTGAGGAGGGCCTGAACCATAGGGCTAAGGGGCCCCAAGGCGGCCTAAGGATGCCTTCCCTTGAAGGCACCCTTGACTGGGGAAGATCCTCCTCAGAGGCTGCTTCCCTGGAGGTAGGCAGGCTTCCTGCCAGGCTGGGGAAGTGGGCCTGAGGAGGGCCTGAACCATAGGGCTAAGGGGCCCCAAGGCGCCCTAAGGATGCCTTCCCTTGAAGGCACCCTTGACTGGGGAAGATCCTCCTCAGAGGCTGCTTCCCTGGAGGTAGGCAGGCTTCCTGCCAGGCTGGGGAAGTGGGCCTGAGGAGGGCCTGAACCATAGGGCTAAGGGGCCCCAAGGCGCCCTAAGGATGCCTTCCCTTGAAGGCACCCTTGACTGGGGAAGATCCTCCTCAGAGGCTGCTTCCCTGGAGGTAGGCAGGCTTCCTGCCAGGCTGGGGAAGTGGGCCTGAGGAGGGCCTGAACCATAGGGCTAAGGGGCCCCAAGGCGCCCTAAGGATGCCTTCCCTTGAAGGCACCCTTGACTGGGGAAGATCCTCCTCAGAGGCTGCTTCCCTGGAGGTAGGCAGGCTTCCTGCCAGGCTGGGGAAGTGGGCCTGAGGAGGGCCTGAACCATAGGGCTAAGGGGCCCCAAGGCGCCCTAAGGATGCCTTCCCTTGAAGGCACCCTTGACTGGGGAAGATCCTCCTCAGAGGCTGCTTCCCTGGAGGTAGGCAGGCTTCCTGCCAGGCTGGGGAAGTGGGCCTGAGGAGGGCCTGAACCATAGGGCTAAGGGGCCCCAAGGCGCCCTAAGGATGCCTTCCCTTGAAGGCACCCTTGACTGGGGAAGATCCTCCTCAGAGGCTGCTTCCCTGGAGGTAGGCAGGCTTCCTGCCAGGCTGGGGAAGTGGGCCTGAGGAGGGCCTGAACCATAGGGCTAAGGGGCCCCAAGGCGCCCTAAGGATGCCTTCCCTTGAAGGCACCCTTGACTGGGGAAGATCCTCCTCAGAGGCTGCTTCCCTGGAGGTAGGCAGGCTTCCTGCCAGGCTGGGGAAGTGGGCCTGAGGAGGGCCTGAACCATAGGGCTAAGGGGCCCCAAGGCGCCCTAAGGATGCCTTCCCTTGAAGGCACCCTTGACTGGGGAAGATCCTCCTCAGAGGCTGCTTCCCTGGAGGTAGGCAGGCTTCCTGCCAGGCTGGGGAAGTGGGCCTGAGGAGGGCCTGAACCACAGGGCTGAGGGGCCCCAAGGTGCCCAGAGGATGCCTTTCCTTGAAGGTACCCTTGACTGTGGAATATCCTCCTCAGAGGCTGCTTCCCTGGAGGTAGGCAGGCTTCCTGCCAGGCTGGGGAAGCAGGGCTGAGGAGGGCCTGAACCACAGGGGTGAGGGGCCCCAAGGTGCCCAGAGGATGGCTCTCCTTGAAGGTACCCTTGACTGTGGAATATCCTCCTCAGAGGCTGCTTCCCTTGAGGTAGGCAGGCTTCCTGCCAGGCTGGGGAAGTGGGCCTGAGGAGGGCCTGAACCACAGGGGTGAGGGGCCCCAAGGTGCCCAGAGGATGGCTCTCCTTGAAGGTACCCTTGACTGTGGAATATCCTCCTCAGAGGCTGCTTCCCTGGAGGTAGGCAGGTTTCCTGCTAGGCTGGGGAAGCAGGGCTGAGGAGGGCCTGAACCACAGGGCTGAGGGGCCCCAAGGTGCCCAGAGGATGCCTTCCCTTGAAGGTACCCTTGACTGTGGAATATCCTCCTCAGAGGCTGCTTCCCTGGAGGTAGGCAGGTTTCCTGCTAGGCTGGGGAAGCAGGGCTGAGGAGGGCCTGAACCACAGGGCTGAGGGGCCCCAAGGTGCCCAGAGGATGCCTTCCCTTGAAGGTACCCTTGACTGTGGAATATCCTCCTCAGAGGCTGCTTCCCTGGAGGTAGGCAGGCTTCCTGCCAGGCTGGGGAAGTGGGCCTGAGGAGGGCCTGAACCACAGGGGTGAGGGGCCCCAAGGTGCCCAGAGGATGCCTTCCCTTGAAGGTACCCTTGACTGTGGAATATCCTCCTCAGAGGCTGCTTCCCTGGAGGTAGGCAGGCTTCCTGCCAGGCTGGGGAAGTGGGCCTGAGGAGGGCCTGAACCACAGGGGTGAGGGGCCCCAAGGTGCCCAGAGGATGCCTTCCCTTGAAGGTACCCTTGACTGTGGAATATCCTCCTCAGAGGCTGCTTCCCTTGAGGTAGGCAGGCTTCCTGCCAGGCTGGGGAAGTGGGCCTGAGGAGGGCCTGAACCACAGGGGTGAGGGGCCCCAAGGTGCCCAGAGGATGCCTTCCCTTGAAGGTACCCTTGACTGTGGAATATCCTCCTCAGAGGCTGCTTCCCTGGAGGTAGGCAGGCTTCCTGCCAGGCTGGGGAAGTGGGCCTGAGGAGGGCCTGAACCACAAGGCTGAGGGGCCCCAAGGTGCCCAGAGGATGCCTTTCCTTGAAGGTACCCTTGACTGTGGAATATCCTCCTCAGAGGCTGCTTCCCTGGAGGTAGGCAGGTTTCCTGCCAGGCTGGGGAAGCAGGGCTGAGGAGGGCCTGAACCACAGGGCTGAGGGGCCCCAAGGTGCCCAGAGGATGCCTTCCCTCGAAGGTACCCTTGACTGTGGAATATCCTCCTCAGAGGCTGCTTCCCTTGAGGTAGGCAGGCTTCCTGCCAGGCTGGGGAAGTGGGCCTGAGGAGGGCCTGAACCACAGGGGTGAGGGGCCCCAATGTGTCCAGAGGATGCCTCTCCTTGAAGGTACCCTTGACTGTGGAATATCCTCCTCAGAGGCTGCTTCCCTGGAGGTAGGCAGGTTTCCTGCCAGGCTGGGGAAGCAGGGCTGAGGAGGGCCTGAACCACAGGGCTGAGGGGCCCCAAGGTGCCCAGAGGATGCCTTCCCTCGAAGGTACCCTTGACTGTGGAATATCCTCCTCAGAGGCTGCTTCCCTTGAGGTAGGCAGGCTTCCTGCCAGGCTGGGGAAGTGGGCCTGAGGAGGGCCTGAACCACAGGGGTGAGGGGCCCCAATGTGTCCAGAGGATGCCTCTCCTTGAAGGTACCCTTGACTGTGGAATATCCTCCTCAGAGGCTGCTTCCCTGGAGGTAGGCAGGTTTCCTGCTAGGCTGGGGAAGCAGGGCTGAGGAGGGCCTGAACCACAGGGCTGAGGGGCCCCAAGGTGCCCAGAGGATGCCTTCCCTTGAAGGTACCCTTGACTGTGGAATATCCTCCTCAGAGGCTGCTTCCCTGGAGGTAGGCAGGCTTCCTGCCAGGCTGGGGAAGTGGGCCTGAGGAGGGCCTGAACCACAGGGGTGAGGGGCCCCAAGGTGCCCAGAGGATGCCTTCCCTTGAAGGTACCCTTGACTGTGGAATATCCTCCTCAGAGGCTGCTTCCCTGGAGGTAGGCAGGTTTCCTGCTAGGCTGGGGAAGCAGGGCTGAGGAGGGCCTGAACCACAGGGGTGAGGGGCCCCAAGGTGCCCAGAGGATGCCTTCCCTTGAAGATACCCTTGACTGTGGAATATCCTCCTCAGAGGCTGCTTCCCTGGAGGTAGGCAGGTTTCCTGCTAGGCTGGGGAAGCAGGGCTGAGGAGGGCCTGAACCACAGGGGTGAGGGGGCCCAAGGTGCCCAGAGGATGCCTTCCCTTGAAGGTACCCTTGACTGTGGAATATCCTCCTCAGAGGCTGCTTCCCTGGAGGTAGGCAGGTTTCCTGCTAGGCTGGGGAAGCAGGGCTGAGGAGAGCCTGAACCACAGGGCTGAGGGGCCCCAAGGTGCCCAGAGGATGCCTTCCATTGAAGGTACCCTTGACTGGGGAATATCCTCCTCAGAGGCTGCTTCCCTTGAGGTAGGCAGGTTTCCTGCTAGGCTGGGGAAGCAGGGCTGAGGAGGGCCTGAACCACAGGGGTGAGGGGCCCCAAGGTGCCCAGAGGATGCCTTCCCTTGAAGGTACCCTTGACTGTGGAATATCCTCCTCAGAGGCTGCTTCCCTCTAGGTAGGCAGGTTTCCTGCTAGGCTGGGGAAGCAGGGCTGAGGAGGGCCTGAACCACAGGGGTGAGGGGCCCCAAGGTGCCCAGAGGATGCCTTCCCTTGAAGGTACCCTTGACTGTGGAATATCCTCCTCAAAACCCCCTCCTCGTTCTCCGAAGCCCTAGCTCCCCCTCCCCCCAACCTTAACCCCCTACCAGACCCCTGACCCTCCAAACAACCTAACAAACTGTTTCCTCATCCTACCATTCGCAGGAATTGACACTCCCAGACAGTCATAAAAAGTGACAAGTTTATTCAGTCTAACAGCCCTTTGCTCCCATTCAAAGGATGGGCTGAGGGGGAAGGCCTGAACCACAGGGCTGAGGGGGCCCTAGGCGCACAGAGGATGCCTTCCCTTGAAGGCACCCTTGAATGGGGAAGATCCTCCTCAGAGGCTGCTTCCCTGGAGGTAGGTAGGCTTCCTGCCAGGCTGGGGTAGCGGGCCTGAGGAGGGCCTGAACCACAGGGCTGAGGTGCCACAAGGCGCCCAGAGGATGCCTTCCCTTGAAGGTACCCTTGACTGTGGAATATCCTCCTCAGAGGCTGCTTCCCTGGAGGTAGGCAGGTTTCCTGCCAGGCTGAGGAAGCGGGGCTGAGGAGGGCCTGAACCACAGGGCTGAGGGTCCCCAAGGAGCCATAAGGATGCCTTCCCTTGAAAGCACCCTTGACTGGGGAAGATCCTCCTCAGAGGCTGCTCCCCTGGAGGTAGGCAGGTTTCCTTCTAGGATGAGGAAGCAGGCTTGAGGAGGGCCTGAACCACAAGGCTGAGGGGCACTAAGGCGCCCTAAGGCGCCCTAAGGATGCCTTCCCTTGAAGGCACCCTTGACTGGGGAAGATCCTCCTCAAAGGCTGCTTCCCTGGAGGTAGGCAGGTTTCCTGCTGGGCAGAGGAAATGAGCCTGAGGAGGGCCTGAACCACAAGGCTGAGAGTCCCCAAGGCGCCCTAAGGATGCCTTCCCTTGAAGGTACCCTTGGCTGTGGAAGATCCTCCTCAGAGGCTGCTTCCCTGGAGGTAGGCAGGTTTCCTTCCAGGCTGGGGAAGCAGGCCTGAGGAGGGCCTGAACCACAAGGGTGAAGGGCCCTAAGGCGCCCTAAGGATACCTTCCCTTGAAGGAACCCTTGAGTGGGGAATATCCTCGTCAGAGGCTGCTTCCCTGGAGGTAGGCAGGTTTCCTGCCAGGCTGGGGAAGTGGGCCTGAGGAGGGCCTGAACCACAAGGCTGAGGGACCCCAAGGCACCCTAAGGATGCCTTCCCTTGAAGGCACCCTTGAGTGGTGAAGATCCTCGTCAGAGGCTGCTTCACTGGAGGGAGGCAGGTTTCCTGCCGGTTTGGGAAAGTGGGCAAGAGATGGACCTGAACCACAGAGGGTGAGGGGACCCAAGGTGCCCTAGGGGTACCATCCCTTAAGGGCATGTTTGTGAGAGGAAGGACCTCCTCAGATTCTCTGAAGACGTCATCAAGTGAGGAAAAAAGAAAAGTAATTAAAAATGTGCTTTTTCTTCCCACGTGATAAGAATGGCGTCATTACAACCACTTTTAATAATAATAATAATAATAATAATAATAATAATAATAATAATAATAATAAGGCAACTGAGGGAGAGAGAGAGGAAGAGTGCGATTGAGCGTCAGTCTTGTGGGCATCAGTATTGCAAGTGTCAGTCTAACAACCATCAGTCTTGGGAGCATCAGTCTAATGAGTATCAGTTTAACGAGCATTAGTTTAAAGAGTGTCTGTCTTGTCAGCGGCAGTCTAGCAAGAGTCAGTCTTGCGAAAGTCAGTCTAGCAAGCATTAGTGAGTGTTAGTCTAATGAGCATCAATCTTGCGAGCGTCAGTCTAATGAACGTCAGTCTTGCAAGCGTCAGTCTAACGAGCATCAATCTAATGAGTTTCAGTCTTGCGAGCGTCATTTTTGAGAGAGTCAGTTTAACAAGCATCAGTCTAACAAGCTTTACTGAGCGTTAGTTTTGCATACATTAGTCTAACGAACGTCAGTGAACGTCAGTCTTGCATGTGTAAGTCATCAGTGAACATCAGTCTTGCATGTGTCAGTCTAACAAGAGTCAGTCTTCTGAGCGTTAGTCGAATGAGTGTCAGTGAGCGTCACTCTTGCTGGCGTCAGTCTAACGAGCGTCAGTGAATGTCAGTCTTGCATGTGTCAGTCTAATGAGCACCAGTGAACGTCAGTTTTGCCATCGTCATTCTAATGAGCACCAGTGAGCGTCATTCTTATGAGCATCATTCTTGAGAGTGTCAGTCTAACCAGCGTCAGCCTAACAAGCCTCACTGAGCATTATTCTTGCATATGTCAGTCTAACGAGCGCCAATCTTGCAAGTGTCAGTCTAACGAGCGTCAGTCAGCGTCAATCAGCGTCAGTCTAACAAGCATTAGTGAGCATCTTCATTGCAGAAGGAAGTATAACGAGCGTCAGTTTAACGAACGTCAGTGAACGTCAGTCTTGCATGTGTCAGTCTAATGAGCATCAGTGAGTGTCAGTCTTGCATTTGTCAGTCTAACGAGCGTCAGTGAACGCCAGTCTTGCATGGGTCAGTCTGATGAGCATCAGTGAACGTCAGTTTTGCGAGCGTCAGTCTAATGAGCACCAATGAGCGTCAGTGTTGCGAGCGTCAGTGAGATGAGAGGTCAGGGCGGGCAAGTTATTATCGGCCTCTGCGATTCTTCTTCTTCTTCTTCTTTTATCGGTTGATTTTCTCAAGAGGGACACAACTCTCTCTCTCTCTCTCTCTCTCTCTCTCTCTCTCTCTCTCTCTCTCTCTCTCTCTCTCTCTCTCGTGTCTCTGCCTCCGTCCCTCTCCCCCTCCCTGAGGGGAAAGGAGTCATGGCTATCAGTCAGATATGGGGGGGGGGTGTTGATTGCCGTGTTCTCCTTAATCTTTTTAATATAATATAAAAAAAAATGAAAGAAGGAAATGCAAACAAACCGTCATTATTTGAAGTTTATGAAGTTCCCACTTGATTCTCAGTCGAGTTGCTGGAGGCGGGTGTTAGGGATTGTGGGGGAGGAAGTGGTGGAGAGGATTCATTGTTGGCGATTCGTCCTCCCCCAAAAACCGGTTTAATAATTTTTTCCTCTTTAATAAGTGAGATCTCTTCTTCTTCTTCTTTCTGTGTTTCTCTTTACCTGCTCTTGCTTCTTCCTCCTCCTCCTAATGAGCTCCATATTCCTTGTTCAGTAATAATAATAATAATAACAATAAAAATATACCCACATCCCCTCACCCATACCCACAACCCCACTCCCGCCTATACCCATATCCATACCCACAGGGCCTCACTGGCTACCCGAAGTTTTTGAGCGGAGCTGCAATTAACAGTAATTCGGCGATTCTGTTCATAGACTCTCTTGTTGGTTAGCGTCAGTTCCCAACCCCGCCCCCCAACCCCCCTCCTCTCTCTCTCTCTCTCTCTCTCTCTCTCTCTCTCTTCCTTCGTCTGTCCCATCCATATCAGACGTTATAAATCATTATAGTCTTGGACTTGACCTCAATTTTGTGTCCAAAAGATATCATCATTATTGTCTCATACGTCGATGTCTACTGAGATTTCTCGTATGCATGCGCCTTTAGGCCTATGTTTCAATTTGCTTCCCTGGTGGTACGTATTGGTTGTCTGGAGACCCTACCCCCAACACCTACACCAAATCCAACTTTAACCCTACCCCCCGCTTCACCGCTTCCAGAGGGAGAGAGAGAGAGAGAGAGAGAGAGAGAGAGAGAGAGAGAGAGAGAGAGAGAGACATTACAAGAAGTAGTTCAATCGTCCGATGACTACATATGCCTGAATTTACTTTGTTTTTCCGAATTATCCCTTTCCCTTCGTTTATCAGAATTCCTTTCGTCCTTTTCTCGATTTCCGATGCTTCGTCTTTCTCCTCTCTCTTTCTGTCTGTCTGTCTGTCTCTCTCTCTCTCTTACCTGTTTGAAGCAAGAAAAGTAAAGCAAGAACAAAGGTTAACAGACACCGGTGTCACCCCAGGGGCTGATTGGGGGGGTTGGGGGAGGGGAAACGGTCACCGCATCTCTCATAATTATCTTGAAGGTTCGACTTTGAAAGGTTCGTCTGTCTGAAGGTTCTTTGAGACGTTCACCTGAAGCTTCTTCTCTCATCAGAAGGTTCCATTGACACAGAGACTCTTTAGTGCTGAAATAGAATTATTCACTTTTTTCTGCCTGCACTCTTTTCTGTCTGCACTTTTTACTGTCCGTACTTTTCCTGTCCACATTTTTCTGTCTGCAGTTTTTTTGTCCACACTTTTTTGTCTGCACTTTTTTCTGCCCGCACTTTTTTCTGTCCACAATTTTTTCTGTCCACACTTTTTTCTGCCCGCACTTTTTTCTGTCCACAATTTTTTCTGCCCGCACTTTTTTCTGCCCGCACTTTTTTCTGTCCACAATTTTTTCTGCCCGCACTTTTTTCTGTCCACAATTTTTTCTGCCCGCACTTTTTTCTGTCCACAATTTTTTCTGCCCGCACTTTTTTCTGTCCACAATTTTTCTGTCCACACTTTTTTCTGCCCGCACTTTTTTCTGTCCACAATTTTTTCTGCCCGCACTTTTTTCTGTCCACAATTTTTTCTGTCCACAATTTTTTCTGCCCGCACTTTTTTCTGTCCACAATTTTTTCTGTCCACACTTTTTTCTGCCCGCACTTTTTTCTGTCCACAATTTTTTCTGCCCGCACTTTTTTCTGCCCGCACTTTTTTCTGTCCACACTTTTTTCTGCCCGCACTTTTTTCTGTCCACAATTTTCTGTCCACACTTTTTTCTGTCCGCACTTTTTTCTGTCCGCACCTTTTTCTGAACGCACTTTTTTCTCTCCACACTTCTCTTGTCCACACTTTTCTGTCTGCATTGTTTCAGTCTGCATTTTTTCTGTCTGCACCTTTTTGTCTGCACATTTTTCTGTCCACTCTTTTTCTGTCCGCTGCAAATGGTATGTTGATCTTCCACCCTCCAGTCACCAGAGATACCAGACTGCAGCCCTGTAGCCTCCTCGCTCCTCATTTTCGTGGGAGGGACTCCTCCACGGGAGACATTGGGGTGAGAACAGTCACTGACTGAACATCTATTGCTCTCCTCGCAGTCAGTCCAGCTGACGCTCTTTCTACCCCTCCAACTTTTTCTTTTTCTTTTTTTTTTACTGTTCAATAATTTCAAGACCTCCGTGAAAGTGTCTGCCTTGTTTACTGGAAGCGAATTATTCATTTCTATGCATTCTTCAGAGCTGAAATGGCAATACAGGAATGGTTATGTATTTGACTTCAGATCGAATGGCCCTCATGACATCGCTGAATACGATGCTCAGAGAACTTGGAATTTTTATTATTCACGTTTCCACTTAATATTTGACTTCACTTCAGCTGCTTTGCGACGAAGGCCTGGGAGGAGACTGGCAACAGGCGTTCCAGGGGATTCAGAGTCTCTCTGGAATGAGTGAGCTTCGCGTGGAATCTGGAAGGCCCTTCCTTCCTCTGTGATCTTGGAAGCAGAAAAGTGATCCTATGACCTTTGTGTGAAAGGATGCACAACCTCTCTCTGTTCTGATTCAAGCATAAAGCATCGATTAGCATTTTGATTTTATTACCATTCCCGCTGGGGAGGCTGTGATGCATAACAAATATGAAATCTGTTTACTGAACTTTGCGGTTGTTTGAATTTCATACATTTCTTTTCAATATGATTTTTTCTGAATAACCTTCTTCTATCCAGCCAGAGAAGAGAAGCCTTCCACTTATTCCTGTATGGCTACCAAAAAGATCAGGTACAACCCTTTCGAGCGTAACTGGGGTTCAGGTTGTATCCTGCAATGATGGTGATCTATAAACTTCTCCTTCCTATACAATACTAATCCAACTTCAAGATCCGGTGGAAATCTGGGCTGGCATCTGGCTGTGTCTCTTACTTCGTCAGGATCTTCTCCTATGCATAAAAAATCCTGACAGATCACAAGGGACAGGCCATTGCACCTGTGGCCAAGGTCCTAGAGCAGTGTGTCCCAAAGGGCGCCGTGTGACTGACTGACTGACGGAGGACGCTGCAACATTTGGGGAAACATACACCCCCTACGACATTACATTTAAATCTGCTTTGCTCTGGCTATGGCTGAGAGAAGCAGTTGTTCAGGGCTTCGCAGGTGTCTCTACGAAGAGTCTCGACTGGATTTCAATACCTTTGCACTTGGCTGAGGAGGCTAATCGACGATATCTCAAGGCTAATGAACGGGACGAATTATTATTATTATTATTATTATTATTATTATTATTATTATTATTATTATTATTATTATTATCTAAAATATAAGCCCTTTTTTATATGGAACAAGCCCACCACAGGGGCCATTGGCATGAAATTCAAGTTTGCAAAGAACTGTGGCATTCATTTGAAAGACGTCCCAGAAGGCGATAGGAAATGCAGAAAGAAGAAGAGATCAGTCATTAGAAAAGAAAGTAAAGATGAATTTATGAATTAAAAGATAAACAGATAGAAATGTACAGTAGATAAATGATTGAACTACGAGGTGAACTGTCTGAGGGAAGTAATGCATAACTCTAGAACAATTCCCCTTTTATTTGAATTATTTATTTATGTCTTTCTCAAGATGTTTGCTGACTCCTCACTCAGAGTCCACTTTGAGAGGAGTGGCGAGGTGTCTGTCCTTGGCAGCAGGGTTTTGCAGAATGCTGATTTGGCTGAGAAGGCCACCTGTCTGCTTTTGCCTTTCCCTGCATCGTGCTTGTGCAAGCAGGCATTTTCTGCCGTGGCAACAATTCTTTCATCGTCTCATTATTTGCGGTGTTCTCTCTCTCTCTCTCTCTCTCTCTCTCTCTCTCTCTCTCTCTCTCTCTCTCTCTCTCTCTCTCTCTCTGTTGCTCTCAACGCTTTGATTTATCCAACGGCAGTGTCACGATTTTAGTAGTAACGATGAAGTGGCCTTTATAAAGAGTGAAGCCGATTTGATATGTGTGACTGAGAGAGAGAGAGAGAGAGGGAGACAGAGGGAGAGAATGCATGAGAGTGTGTGTGTGTGTGTGTGTGTGTGTGTGTGTGCACAGAAAGCATAAAGTCTGCATGAGAAAAGTGACGATTTGCCAGGTTGTATTCTAAGGAAAATAAGGGCAGAAGCATAAAAATGCAGATATGCAAGCTATTGGTGCGCTCTCTCCTGCATGCATGCATGACCTAAATTGTGTTCGTGAATGAGACGCTCTCGAGTCTCGAGTGTTTCTGTGGAAGCTTCTGCTTTCATGCAAAAGCAGAGAGCACGATGTTTCAGAGCGCAGGATTCGCACAGGCATTAAGAGTGAATGAGTTCAGTGTCATTCCCCATTTGACAACGAGGCGAATAATGCTGAAAGCATAAAATTCCTCTCGGAATGAGAAGCAGGAAGCGTCCATTCCATGAGGGAGGACGCGAAGGCTTCTGAAGAGAAAGAAGCCTCTTTCACTTGTCACCTTCCCAAGGCCTTCCGCCTGAGGGAGCGCAACAAAACCTCCAACACACGTTTCGGTTTTGCCTCAACTTCTTTCCTTGCTTTTTATAGAAAGAAAATTGTTGATAACAGAAAGAAGAGAAGCCTTTTACCAGTGTCCCAAACAGACGCTTTTTTCTCTGCCTTGTTCTCTTGCTTCAGTTGTATTATTATTATTATTATTATTATTATTATTATTATTATTATTATTATTATTATTATTATTATTATTATTATTATTATTCAGGAGAACAAGCGGGTAATAAGAAATGAGTTATTAGAAAAAAAAGAGAAATTCATAAATTGCCCTTCAAAAGAATCCATCGTTGTCTCTTCTAGTTTTGGTGACAATGAAAGATTTCATTGTCACAATGAATTCATTGTCTCAGACCACCGGAGTCAAGTGAGCACAACCTAATATTAATATTACTGAATAACAAGACCGCAAGAAATATAATTTGTAACATATCACACGAGATATCAGTAAGAGAGAGAGAGAGAGAGAGAGAGAGAGAGAGAGAGAGAAAGAGTCTGTATGAGTGTACGTCTCATGCACTTGTGTGTGTGTGACCGATTACCGTATACCTGGGGCAGGTAGGGTAGCTCATAATCATTCAGTGGCTCGGTTGCAGCCGTCGGGTGAGGACGTGTGGATTATAGCTCCGATGACTGGAGAGGGAAAGTCACGTGGCTTTGTTTACCTAGCTCGTACATGTTAGATTGCTGCAGCACGGCTGGTGGCAGAAGGGACGCTACAAAGAACCCTACCAATTAATGCCAACAGTGCACCACGTGAGATGCACTGAAGGCACTAATCCCCAAGGGGATCCTGGCTACTGTATTTAGCGTCTACATGTTCTCATTCGCACATTTATTTCTCGTTGTAACTGAAGGTCTCAGTGAGCCCGAATGTGATGAGAAGATCTTTTTCTGCTTCGAGCTTCAAGCAGTCGACCTCGATTGCTCTTTTGATTAGCACGCCCATCCAAGCAAGACACGGAACAGCGCGCCTCCAGAAGAGAGAGAGAGAGAGAGAGAGAGCCTGTGTGCGTGACCGGCTGTCGCAACAAGGGAGGAGCAGGTGGGGGAGGGGGAGGAGGAGGAGGAGGAGGAGGAAGTTCACCCAGAGACTCGGAGAGCGAGAGAGAGCTCAGCTTAGAGGGTCGGCCGGGGCCGACGGGAGAGGAGGACGTGATGTCTGTGGCTGTGATGGCTGGAGAGGGTCAGACACGTGGCTGTGTTTACCTGACTCTTCCATGTCACAAATTCACTTTTAATCGCATTATTCCACCTTCTCTTTCCGTCAACATTCACTTCTTGTCTTCCTCAAAGCGATTATGACGTCAGAAATGCAGCGGAAAGGTTGGTGAATGAGATTTCTAGTAAAGTATGAATAAAAACACAAACTGGCAACTGTTCAGTTTACTACGATTAAGCTACTCATGATGGCACGGCCTCTTCCCCCACCCCCAATATTCAGCCCCCCCATCCACACATATGTACATACATACATACATCCCTAACTCTTCATCCAGTCCAAGAAACCTTATGAAGAAGCCTCCCCTAAGAAGTGTGTCTAACCTCTTCTTCTCAAAACTCAGGCTTCCATAACTCGAGAATGACTCGACAGATTGACTTGGAGTTTGCATTTCCCAACAGAACGGACCAACTACAGGGGTGGTCGCTCCGGAGCCTCATGGCCGTGGGAGGATTCCCCTCTCAGCCACGGGCCGTCAAAGTCGGCCCTGGAATTTTTCCTTCCAAGGCCCTTGATAAAATTTGCACCCTGTTTGAGGAGGCCATTACTCGAGAACTCTCTGGGGAACCGACCCTCCTCAATTGGTTGCAAATTGCCAAAAAACCTCGACCGGGTTTTGGGGGGATGTGGAACCTAGAGGCCCTGGTGGGGTTGCATCACCACTTTCGGGTGGTTGTGACCCCGTTGGTGTGGTTTCCCCTTAACTGCATTCAGGAACTGAATGGACAAAAATCAGTGCCCTCTCACTTGCAACACCGACAGGTCACCCTCCATTCCATCTGTCAGGTCAACTTCAGGTCAATGCTCTCATTGTGACAGGAAGTAATAAACAACTGTGGGTCACTCAAGCACAGGGTGTGTGTCTGGCCTTTGAGAGGAAGAAAAGATATATATATATATATATATATATATATATATATATATATATATATATATATATATATATATATATATATATATATATATATATATATATATATGAATATAAGAAGGCCCATAAAACAATTTTTAAACGTTGAAACCATATATTTCGGGCACTTGCTTCTGTGCCCCTGTTCACTGGTAGAATATGGACAGATGAGATGTTACAAGGGTATATATACAAAACATGATATATATATATACAGCAACATGGCTGTTGTCAGACGTACGATAATAATTGGGGCGACCCACCGTGCTGAGAGAAGGCAAGAACACTGCTAAGACCTCGAAGGGAAAGGTGCCAAGTACCGCCATAAAGCATAAAACAATTTTCTTTCTAGCTTAGAAAAGACATTTAGTGATTGATTGATTGTCTTAGCACACAACAGCAGTATGGCGTCGGCACAGAAACCTTCATGAATGATTGGCTTCTGTAGAAAGCGTGGGAATAAAAACACAAACTGGCAACTCTTCTGTTTACTATGATTTGCTCCTCGGCATGAATGGAGGTGATGACTTCACTCCCATAGTGCGCTAGGCTTCATTCATTGTGGCCAGTGTGTGTGTGTGTGTGTGTGTGTGTGCGTGTGTACCAGGGAGGAAGATGCAGTAATAAGAACGACAAGAGAAAGCAGTACTTGCTTGACCAAGCATAGCAACCAAGTTAATGTTTTCATTAGCAACGAAGTGCTCAGCTCGTATTGATTCTCTCCAAGTATTTATACTCGCTCTCGTTCTTTCTGTCTTTCTATCTACTGTCTATTATCTATCTTTCTGTCTATCTGTCTGCTATCCATTATCTATCTTTCTATCTATCTATCTCTTTTAGAGAAGGAAATAATAGAGAAATAACTTGTTAAATGATTAACCCTTTCCGGTCCAGAGGGGCCAACCCAATTGTTTACGCTCAGGTCTTCCTCACTTACTCCTGGTGGGTGAACAGTTGAAGAGTGAGGGAGGGAGACACACTGGAAGTTGCCACAAAATGCTTCCTAATTTTACCAGTGTCATTTTCATTACCATTAAAGTGGTACCATTGGAAAGCTGAAAGTTTATTCTGGAGTTCATTAAAAGTTCTCAGCAATACGACGACAACTACCACCGTTTTGATGTGATGAAAAGGACCAAAAATAATTTTTAGCGTTTCTTATTCTCTTCCTCTGTCTTCAAAGGTCAAAAATTATATTTCATGTTTAATGAAATGTAATAAATTGTACGTAAGTAGATAGAACATTCCTTACTTACAATGATGGTAAATATTTCAGTTGCCATAAATTAATATTTGATGAATGACGAGGCAGTTAACAGAAGCGACCATCAGGCCCATTACAGTGTTCACTTTATAGCCGGCGTTGGCACCGCTGGTGGCTAGGTTCGTCATCATCCCACCTGGAATAAAAGTGAAATTTAAAAGGTGTATCGCTCATTGTGTCTTTTTTTAACAAACACAACTATATAATTGGGTCTCAAGCGCACACACGAACACACCCATACATGTTATATGTATTTTTATTCAATATATGTATATTGAATAAAGAATACATACTGTGTATATATATATATATATGTTGAATAAAATATACATTTATATATATATATATATATATATATATATATATATATATAAATAGAGAGAGAGAGAGAGAGAGAGAGAGAGAGAGAGAGAGAGAGAGAGAGAGAGAGAGAGAGAGAGAGAGAGAGAATAAAAATACATATAATGTGTATGTATGTGTGTTTGCACTTGAGACCCAATTATATAATTATGTTTGTGTAAAAAAGAGACTCAGCGATACATTTTTTAAATTTGACTTCTATTCTACGTGGGACGATGTGTGTGCATATATATATATATATATATATATATATATATATATATATATATATATATATATATATATATATATATATATATATATATATATATATATATTATACAGTATATGTGTATGTATGTGTGTGTAATGAAAACAGCAAGAAAGTAAAATCAAAACGGAATAAAATAAAACTGAAAATGATTGAAAACTCACAACAATAATTTGTTTCCCATAAAATAAAAATTCAAGCACAGGGTCTGGGAACAAGCACAGGCCTTCTTTTCTTTCCTACTTGAGCAGTTATCGTCACTTCCTCATCCTGTGTTGAACTGAAATGAAAATCCGCAAATTCGTATCACAACCTTTTCTATAATGTGAGTGAGTTTTGAATTAAACAGCAATTTGGTGTTTCCTAAGCCAAAGCTATTACTGGTGCAGTGTTTGTGTTCGAACTGTTACAACGGTAGTTTGCACGTGGGGTAACTATGATTACTTCAGTAACAAATGGAGTTACTACCATAGGCCAGTTAGAAAAGACAAATTGCTGTTTATCATCACAGACACGGCAGTAAACAAAAGGTGGCGAACAGGAAGTCATGCATTTTTTGTGTAGTTCAGTTCAGTAGAACCAAGTGAAGGGGAAAATATTAAAAATTTCGTGTAAGTGAATACAGAAAGACATAATAGTTCGTATAGGCGAATTTACAGAAGGACCCTTTAGTTTATAAACATATTACAAAGGTAAGAAAACGTATTAAATACAGTATATTTGCGTGTGTATTCGAATGATGGGAATATGACCGGGAAGGGATTGGTGCTTATTATTTATTTATATTTACAATGCTGAGTTACTTAGGGGGTGGTTAATAATGTACATTATATTTACTCATAATGTTATTACTTTGTGTAACTACATTATTACATTAGTTTGACATTCTGTTTTTTATCCTTATGGGTCTCATAAATTGACTGATTTCTTCTGAAGTATTTGGCTGGGGATTGTTTGGCAGTGACCTTGACCTTGTGTTCTTTCCCTGGGGCGATACGTGGGCGGGGGGGGAGGCCTTTCCCCAAGGAGGTTACATCTGCTTGCCTTGCCCCGATCCTTCCGTCTGGACGCTCAGCATCGCTTCGACTTGGTTGTTATAGACAGCCTTTTGTTACTGTTCGATCCCGACATGTGTTGGTTTGTATTTTATTGTGGTGTTGTCTGTCAGTTCTTGCAACGCTGGTTTCTTGTCGTCTTTGTCTGACTTTTCCATATTTTCTCACCTCCACTTTCAGTCTTTTTCAAAATTCTGGATAAGGAAAAACAAGGAAGGTGGGCGTGGTTTATTTTTATTTATTTTTTAATTTATTTTAATTTATTTTTATTCATTTATTTATTTATTTCTATTTTTTTATTTCTATTTATTTTTATTTATTTATTTTTATTAATTTATTTTTATTTTGGCCATACTCCACACTGGGATTCACCTCCTTGGGCGTCGGTCCATCAGCATGAACCTCATTGGTCTTTATTTCTTCCTCGGCTGTTGTCGAGTCTGTTCATTCATTCAGAAGGCTATAAATAACAGTGATATGCAATAGTAAAACAGTACGGAAATTATGGTCATTGCAAAACCTATAGCTGTATACACATAAGCAGATGTAATTATAACATGAGCTTTCGCCTGTTTTCAAACATACTTCTTTAAATATGCTACGAAGTATTAAAATAGTAGAGATTAATTAAGCAGAAGCGAAAAGGCAATCTTAAAATGAGCGTTCAGCAGTTAAGGGGTCATTCAAAGGTTGATTTGCTAAGGACCGTTGCCTAACGAGTATAAGTTTTGTGACTATCGATTCCATATCCTCAACGATCTCCGGTCACCAGAGTTCATATGGTCGTGATTATTATCTTGTTCAGTAGTGAGTCAGGGCAAGTCCTACTCGGTCAGCATCGGCGCCCTAAGCATCAAGACTGCATTGCAGAATAGTCTTTGTAGCTTTTATCAAAATAAATAAAAGTATGAACTATAACTAATATTAAATCATCTTCATCACATGTATATACAATTTCTCTTTTAAAATCATACCAAATAAGCAAGACATACTGTTCTGTTTTCAACAATGAGTTTATTCAGAGAAGACGGAATACTTCACTTTGTCACGGAAACTTCTATCCGCTCTGCAGCCTCTTCAGTTCATATATATATATATCTATCTATCTATATATATATATATATATATATATATATATATATATATATATATATATATATATATATATATATATATATATATATATATATATATATATATATATATATATATGTGTGTGTGTGTGTGTGAGTGTGTGTGTGTGTGTGTGTGTGTGCGTGTATGTATATATGTATGTATCTCACAAAGGCACGACATAATGTTCCACTCTCGGCAACAATTTTGTGAATGGAGGCAGACTACTCATCTTAATGATAAAAGCTTCGCTCCTCGCGCTGAAATGTCTGTTGCACGTGGGGCAACTATCATTGCTTTAGTAGCAACTGATGCAACTCCCACAGCCCCGTTAGAGAAGACAAATTGCTGTTTATCACAGACACGGCAGTGAACTGAAGGAGGTGGCGAACAGGAAGGAAGTCTTGCAATCTCTGTGTAGTTCAGTTCAGTAGAAAGAAAGAATCGAGGTCCTAAAGTCGCAGATAAAATTGTCACAGAAAAAGGTCACATCAAGTTACTGTGGACGGAAATAAAGTCACAGGAATAAAGTCGCAGAAAATTTCATAATTAATTTTATGTCAAAAAGTTCAGTTTTGTAGTAAAAATCGGTAGAACAAATTATATTAAGTAAACTTTTTGTATATTTTTTCTGTAAATGTTCTGACGTGTTAAACAAATGAATACAAGGAACTGAATAAAATCATAGGATCACATCCTAGATGAATGATATTCATGAAGTAAGCAAAAACTATTGCAGTGATATACTTGATAATCACTGCAAATGAAAGCTGATTCATGCAATGCTCCAAAACCAACGATAACAATGAAATAGAAAACATTTATTTTTGTGGATGAAACCTTTTAAATACGTCTGGAATAAAGCCACGTGTACTGAACGTATCAGTAAAGTATATTGTCATGTGAATGACTCTTCATTTTCATTATTTCATGGATGTCCGTACACACCAAAAGTAAGCTACAGTTACTTATTGTTCCTTACCTGACCTAGAACAGTAGAGGAGAGGAGAGGATTAGAGTATCCGGGTGGCCGAATATGGACAGCAATGATAGGCTTATAACATCACCGCATTGTGTAAACAACTTATTTTATGTTATGTATCTAAGTGAATTTGCTCGCTGTAGATAAAACCCTTTCTGCTGCTGCTACCCCTTGCTGAATTTATAAACAATGAGTGACGATAGATAAATCCGCACAAACCTGGCTTTAGGCTGAATAAAGATTCGTGTGTACTTCCACGCTTCCAGGAATTTCACACCATTAGCTGTGTTTAAATGCCTATCAGTCTATATTGTAAAAATATAGAGAACTGTTTACACGAGAGGCAGAAAAAGAGTCAAGTATTTCTACTGGAATAAGTTTAGCTTTGTATTGAAACATGTGATTATATGGAAGTCACTTGTCAAGTGTTTGTCAATGCCCAAGATATACCAGTCTTTCCCTAGCTATGATGGTAAGATTATTATTATTATTATTATTATTATTATTATTATTATTATTATTATTATTATTGAGAATGTTTTGAAGTTCAAAATACACACACACACACACACACACATACTCGTATAATATATAAGAGTGAGCATTAGACCTTCCCACTGGGCAAAAAAAAAAAACAAAGAACGTTGAAAAATCGAAAACAAGTCAGTCAGTCCCAAATATATATACAATGATGTCAATAAGTAAAAGTCATGTATTGCCAGTTAATAACTGATTTAAAACATTTTCCGTTTTATTACTTTAATTGGTTATGATACTGAAATTATAACTGACTTGATTGTTTTTGTTGGATTGCATACCTGACTTTCTTTCCTGGCCTCCTAAATTGTAAATGTTTCTCCCCGACTTTATTACCAGTCACCACAAATTAATGTGACTTTTTTTCCTGTGACTTATTTTTTTCCTGTAACTTGACTACCGGCCACCGTATAACCAAGTGAAGGGTAAAATATTCAAACTTTCGTCCAAGTGAATACAGAAGGACATAATATAAAAGTTCGTATAAGAGAATTTACAGAAGGACCTTTTAGTATATATACATATTACATATTATAAAAGTAAGAAAATGAATGTGTTATATACAGTATATCTGTGTGTGTGTGTGTGTGTATGGTGGGAATGTGACTGCAGGGGAGGGATTTGGGCTTTTGTTTTTATATTAATAATGCTTCGTTACTTAGGGGGTGGTTAATTATGTAGGCTACATTATAACATGCATATTGTAATTACGTTGTGCAACTACTTTATTACATTAGGTTAACATTCTGTTTCTTGTTCTTATAAGTAATAATTTTTTCTTTCTGAAGTATTTGGTTGGGGATTGTTTTGGTAGTGACCTTGACCTTGTGTAGCCTATACAACGTAAAACGTCGCACAATGGTCTGGAAATAAATACTGCTGTAATTTGTTATTGTGACTTATCACAATGAAAAGCTGAACATTTTGTTAATCGGCTACGAGCTGCAATCCATTTCACCCACATACCCACGAGAACGCACGCACACACACACACACACACACACAAAACCACGCACACATACATACAATGGTTAATAGTCTGTGTTGAACATATCGAAAGGAAGTGTAATTATCGATAGCCACGTACTGTAGAGTGCAGAGGACGGAAGACCACAAGAAAACGACAGCTGCAGGTGTCCAGGGAGGGAACAGTGACCCAGATTAGGAAAGGGGAAGAACTCTTTGCGGTCGAAAACAACCTTTGTAACGGCCCCTGGAATCCCGGTGTGCTGATCCGCTGGACCTTTAGTTTACAATCCTGAGCAAAGTCCGTCCTTGTACGCTCTGCTGAAGTCAAAATATATATCAGCCAGTTGCCTGACTAAGAACGATCAAATCTAAACGGTAGAATAATAAAGAAAGGAATAAATGACCTAAAATCCCAAAATAAAGGTGCCGTCAATAGGCCTAATATCCACTTAGTCTTTGCAAGTTGAAATCGTTAAAATATAGCAGCTTAAGGAAAGTACAAAGCATGTGAAAAAAGAATCCTAACATATATTGCAATTAAGTTAAGATCTACAGGTCTGTGAGACCTGTCTGTTGTAGGGTAAGTGGACTTCAAAGCAGCACGGCCTCTTGCTTGTGAAAACGACTGAGTATTGAAACTTGGAGGAGGTCACTTCCTGTTGGATGGGTCCTGAAGCACCCTCAGCCTCCAGCAGCAGGGACGGGCGTTATATTCACGGCGGTCGTTTTCACGCACTCCCTGCCAGGTATAATAATGATAAGGCTTTCAATAAATGTTTCACCTGACCAGTCCAGAGAGAGAGAGAGAGAGAGAGAGAGAGAGAGAGAGAGAGAGAGAGGACCAAATTAAGGAAGGGTTACTGAGGACTGGTGAGGTCAGAAGCTATATATTATCTCTTTTGGAACTGTTTTATATATATAATGTGAACAACGGGCGCAGATAGATGATAAAAGTGAGCCCACAAAACAAGAAAGTATGTCATAACTGTGTTGGAACTTATTGCATACAAGTCACAAACATGTTGACAACGTGTCAGTGATGATGTACATATGATTATATATAAGTGACCATTTCATTCTTCCTGGACCCCAACTGATATGAGCCGAAATAACGCAGTTGAGGAATCCTTTGATGGTTGGGTTCTTCTGTTCTTCATGTTATCCCTCTTCTGATATCTGTTTGTTCTTCTGTTTATCAGCCTCTGTTGCTGTATTGTTCTTTTGTTACTCTAATCATTCTCTTTTACCTTTCTTCATTTGTGGGGACAACATCTGCCTGACAAGTATCATCAAATTCTGTTCATCCATTCTTGAGGAATCTCACCAATACATGCAAGGATTCTCAGAAGTCTGAAGGTTCAGAGGACACCATCATGACTACAAAGGTAAATAAATACATCCACACTACAGTAAAGCGTTTATTAAACGCATGTCTGCAACGTATCTTCTACAGGTCACAAACACATTGCTGACTTATCACATACATGTCACAGACAGACAGACAGACAGACAGACAAGGTGTCAGCAGCACAAAAATGACCACAGGCATCGATCGTCGAAGTCTTTTCCATCGACTCTCCCGGTGGGGGAGGGGGCCATGTTCCTTCCTTCGACTGAGTCAATGCTTTTACCAGCGATGTTTTTACCGTCAATGTTTTTACCCTTGACGTTTTTACCATCATTGTTTTTACCGTCGATGTTTTTAACATCGATGTTTTTACCATCGATGTTTTTACCGTTGACGTTCTTACCATCATTGTTTTTACTGTCGATGTATTTACCAGCGATGTTTTTTACTGTCGAAGTTTTTACCATCTATGTTTTTACCATCGTTTTTACCGTCGATGTTTTTACCATCAATGCTTTTACCATCAATGTTTTTACCATCAATGTTTTTAACGTCGATGTTTGTACCATCGATGTTTTTACCATCAATGTTTTTTACCACCAATGTTTTCACCATCGATGTTTTTACCATCATGTTTTTACCATCAATGTCTTTACCATCGATGTTTCTACCGTTAATGTTTTTACCATCAATGTTTTACCATCGACGTTTTTACCATCAATGTTTTTACTGTATATGTTTTTATCATCAATGTTTTTATCATCAATGTTTTACCATCCATGTTTATCCGTGTTTTTACCGTCAATATTTTAACCATCATGTTTTTACCATCAATGTTTTTACTATTGATGTTTTTATCGTCGATATTTATCAATGTTTTTACCATCATGTTTTTATTATCAATGTTTTTACCATCAGTGTTTTTACTGTCATGTTTTTTACCACCAATGTTTTTACCATCAAATGTTTTTACTGTTGATGTTTTTACCATCCATGTTTTTACCATCAATGTTTTTACCATCGATGTTTTTACCATAATGTTTTACCATCAATGTTTTTACCATCAATGTTTTTACCATTGATGTTTTACCATCAATGTTTTTACCAACGATGTTTTTACCATCGATGTTTTTACCATCAATGTTTTTACCATCAGTGCTGATGCTTTTACCATCAATGTTTTTACCACAGATGTTTTTACCATCAATGTTTTTACCATCAATATTATTACCATCAATGTTTTTACCACCAATGTTTTTACCATCAATGTTTTTACCATCGATATTTTTACCACCAATATTTTTACCATCGATGTTTTGACCATCAATATTTTTACCACCGATGTTTTTACCATAAATTTTTTACCATCAATGTTTTTACTGTTGATGCTTTTACCATCAATGTTTTTACCATAAATGTTTTTACCATAAATGTTTTTACCGTCGATGCTTCTTACCATAGATATATTTACCATCGAATTTGGTAGGAACATGGCGTCCTCAGTCGACATTAGGAATATCAAAGGAAAAAGAAAACGAACTACGAAAGATTTTTTTTTATTATTTCATAAAGTGAGTGAATTGGGCAAGGAGGGGAGGGGGAAGGAAGGTGGAAAGGAGGGGAAGGGGAAGGGGAAGGGGAAAGGAGAAGGGAAGGGGGAAAGGAGGGGGAAGGGGGGGTGCTGCTCCTGTCACCGGCATATGCCTACCGGTACCATCGTGAATAGTTCGTGTTTATCGATAACCTTGACAGTCACTTCATCGAGTATAATAGCCTGATCTTTATCCGCAGAATTCACGATTTTAACAGACTTGGGTACTGAATGTTAACTAAAGCTACCTTGTAAGCATGATTAGGGTCCAATATGACGGCATACCATCTATTAATAGACCTTTGAAGCGATATTTCCTCCTCCTGACACATTGCCGCAGATGGCTTGCCTTCATTTTTGGTTTTTGGTCGCCTCCGCTGGCAGGTGGATTGCGTCGGTTAATATCCGATAATGAGGCGCCTTTTCCTTTATTCCAGCGACGATTGAGCTTGTGAGGTCGTGCAAACATCGACTAAGTTAAAACCCGCGACAGGGGATAAAAGTTCTCCATTCCTATCCCACTGCGCGACGTTACCTGCTTTTTCGAAGAATTCTAGCATTAATTTCAGATTTTCCCTCGTTGTCGCTATTGAACTGGACTTGGCGTTTTGTTGAGGGTCAAAGTGGAGAAGAAATCAGGGACGTGACGGCCGGTAAAAGAATGGAGAGGAAGCCAGCGCCCTTTTTGCTCTTTCAAATCTGATTCTTCCTTTTATAAAAGGGAGTTTTTCTAAAGCCACCTGTCTCCTTTCTTTCTGAAACTTAGCGAAACGGTGAGTAACCTTTTCAGCTGTTGGTAAACGTTTTTTTCCTTGAAGAAATGGACAAATATTTCGGAAATAGAATCTGCTTGTTTTTTTGAGAGTTGAGAAAGGATTTTTGTCTTTTCATTAAGTGGAGACTGTTCACAAATATGATCAATTCTTTATTCAGCAAAACTAAGGGGATTAATCTTCACCAGGTTCACAACCGGAGAGAGAGAGAGAGAGAGAGAGAGAGAGAGAGAGAGAGAGAGAGAGAGAGAGAGAGAGAGAGAGAGAATGCACATCTCTCTCGTTTACCCAACTATCGAAGGAATCGGGGTATCCTCCCCAGTGGACGTCAAATCAATTACCCCTCTTCTCAAGTATCCGAATGGGAAAATCGCCCCCTTCTTCTCCTGGTACTGCGCTCTTTACCAATTCGGGGCCGTAGAATATACCTTCAATTTTTTCTCTGTTTAAGTCTCTCAGATAATAATAAACGGTGGGATAAGTCCTATAATCAACCTCTGCGATAATGAACACTTCTTCCATGTCTTGTGCGGCGTCTCCTCTTCGAAAAGCTCTCCGCTCCGCCCGTCTCTCTCCGCCAGCCTAACGGCCTCCCCGCCGGCTACAATGTTACTGATGGATTTCCGTTTCGTCTCCTTTCTTTTCTACATTCGAAAGAAGAACTGCCGAGTGATGGCGTCTCGAGGTTCTAACTCGTGAACGCGCTTCGGCGTCGATCCTAACGAGGAATGTTTCCTACTATTAGCCTATAGGCTCGCACCAGCTGGCACCTCGGTAATGTTGTAAGAGGTGCGAAAGAAACGAGCAGGTAAAAGAGACTGCTACTTTATTACAGATACAGGCAGTTTATATAGCGGCAGACTGGCGTCGTGCCGCGAAAGACAATGAGATTGTGTGTGACCTGAGGTCAATAATAATTAACAATAATATACAGCGAGCAAGTACAGTTTACAATATAAAAACAGACAGAATTCCAATGTGGATATAATCTTGATGCCTGCGAATGAAGAAATACAAGATACACAATTGACAGCAGGTGAACAAATACATATATAGTTTAAATGACTGAAATCGCGTGACCTGGCACGTTAGGCATGACTAATTGTATGGCGAAGAAAATGGGAAGTCACCCTAGAAAACTTGCTCAGCGGAGACTTAGCGAGTGACACGTTCGATGGAGACTCCGCTGACGGCTCTGTAGGTGACTTTACAGTATCTCCACACATCTGTCAATGTTATTGGCTGTTCAGTATTTATTCATTTTCTCTTTATCGTTTGGATGACCGTTTCGGCGATGGAAGCCTTGATTTCACAGGAAGAAACGCTGTACATTTTAATATTGTTACGCTGGCAATAATCTAACACTTTTATTGTAAAGTTCCCCTCCCCTGTCCACCAGAAATCTGCTCGCACCCTTAAATTCATCAGATTCCATAACCTTTTTTACAGCGGGTAACAAAGTCTCCGCTTTTTTCTTTTTCAAAGCAACTGCTTTAACATATCCAGAGAAAAGTCTATAAACACAGCGATGTGTTTCTATCCATCATTGTATCTAGCTAGATTCCCCATACCCGTTAAATAGCAGGAAATAATGACCTTCGGTTTGGGGGCGATTATTTTTCTTCTTTCAGATTTTTGTGAGTCATCTTATGCAGCGTCTGAGACATCTGTCTACCCAAAAAGCCTTTCACGTAGCGAAGTGTAATCTTAGTATTCACAATCTTGGCCTCGTCATAAAGTCTCCGCACCCCGGCGAGACCTGAGGGACAGCCTCTGTGATCATAAAGTTTTTTTATTTAGAGGTTCATTTTTTCCGCGTCCTTCCATTGTAAGACCAGTTCGTAGGGTCCTTCGTCGACTGTGTTGATACGAAATTGGTGTGAGACTGACGTTTTCGAACTCAAACCTACCAATAAGTAACTGTATTCTCTCTGCTTTAAGGCCGCTCTATCTATATATATCTCTAGAAACTCTTTGCTTTTCTCTCTCCCATCAATTTGTCTCCCTAAACAGTCTATCTAATTCGCATCCCTCTGCCTATACAGTAGGTAATGAGTAGCGTTCATGCTTATATTTCTGGCTTATTTTCTGCTGAAAAACAAATTTTGGGTCATGAGCATAATAGAAACATTAGCATGACGTCCTTTCATGAAAGCGTCTGTGATGTGTTTATTCTGTACGGCTGCTGTAAATACACCGTCCAGAGTGCAAAGAGTCTGTGTCCCATCTTCTTCCTCCATCTACAAAAAAGGATCCACAACATCTGGATGTTTCAAAGCCCACCAATGATAACCTTAGTAAGCCTGTCAGCGTGTTCTTTAACGACTCTCCTTCGCCACTAAGGACGTCTTGCCGCTGCCGCTGTATCCAGCCACGATGATTCTTGCCTGCCTGCCGGCGGGGATGGGGGGCGGATAATAAATCCCAACGGTCTTCCTCCTTTGCCGCGTCCATGACGAAGTTCATTGGGCGAATGACTGACTGACTGACGGTGATTTTGGATGTCTGTCCTTCCTTCCTTCCTTCCTTCCTTCCTTCCTTCCGCTGCTTTTAACCAAACTGACATCAAGCGAGTAACCGGAAGCGCATCAATGTTAAGCGCAGGCCAGATTTCTCACAAGATATCTTTTTTTTTTTTTGGTTTTTATTAATCCAATCTTGCTTGTGTTAGTTAATAATACAAAAAACCATACCTACAAACATTGCTTACAGGAATACAATTATAAAATCTGATATTACAAAGAAAATCAAGAAACAAAAACAACTCTCGAACAGTTCTTCACCAAAGTATGAATGAATCTTTGGCGGCATTTCAGCATTCCCATATAGATAGATAGATACATAGACAGATATATAGGTCAGTCTATCGACTTCAACATTATTATAGTTTAAAAATGCAACAGGATCTCAAATATGGTCCAAGAAAAGGACACAAAAGACAAACAAATAAATCTCAAGAGTCATAAATAAAAACCTGTCAAAGCAGAACAATAAAGAAAAAACATCATGTTGTATAACATTTTCAACATTGTCCCTTTTACAAGTGGAACTTGAAATGCAGCTGAATAAAGAGGAAGAAGAAGAAGAAGCCTTATATAGTGTATAAACATTTCAGCAGAACCTTCATGAATGACCACTACTGGACTTTCTTCCCCTGCAAAACAACACAAAGGAAGCTGACAGACAAATTATTATATTCTAGAGAACAAAAACAAACAAATGATAACAATATCCAGTAGTTCTTAGTCATTTCCTCATCTGCATGTAGACAGAATTCAGAGGATTATTTGACACTGTTCTGACACATGACGGTGATCCGAAAATGTCCCCAATACTTGGCAGATTGGCCAACAGCCACATTTTGGCAATGGGCCACAAACTAGGATGTGAGGCAGAAGACATAAAAATGGCACGAGAGAATGCTGCAAGACTGAATATTATATATATATTCTGCATTGGGAGCAATTTCAGAACACCAGGAGAGACACCATTGGATCCACAACCCCTGTCTGTCAGACTTCATATTTTGAGTCATCCAATATATATATATATATATATATATATATATATATATATATATATATATATATATATATATATATATATATATATATATATATATATAGCTTGGTCTGAAACTCTTAAAGGTGATCCTTACTGATAAGCAAATATGACAATGCATATATATAGAACAGCATAACTTGAATTATGGAGGAATACTTCTCTATGTCAGGAGAGATCCCTGTTGAACATGACTTTAATATTAATACAACTAAACATTTGAATAAAGTATTTATCTTCATTATTTATCCATTCATTTGAAATCATCTCTTTGACACATCAGAGAGAAAGAAGCTTTTCCTTTTCTCTCCTTTCCTTTCCTTTCCTTTCCTTTCCTTTCCTTTCCTTTCCTTTCCTTTCCTTTCCTTTCCTTTCCTTTCCTTTCCTTTCTTTTCAGTGACAGCAATACAGCATAACAGAAGCACAGAAAAGATAGAGCAGAGTGCTTCTTTCAGGTGGCTTGGTCATGGGGGAAGAATGGGAGACTAAGGGAGGGAGGGAGGGAGAGGGCCTAGAAAGTGCTGGGGAGGGGGATGGGGGAGGGGAAGGTGTTGAAATGGAAGGGTATATAAAGGTATATTCAGTGACTTGTACAGTAATATGGAAGTCTTCTTCCTCCTCCTCCTCCTCCTCCTCCTCCTCCTCCTCCTCCTCCTCCTCCTCCCTTATTCAGCAGTTGGAGTGTGAATGAGGCAGTGAAGAATATCTCGTTTTTCCCGTGAAGCCACCCTTACAAGAGAGAGAGAGAGAGAGAGAGAGAGAGAGAGGTGCAGTGAAGAATAGACTTGCTATTGATGAGCCTCTGTGGGCTTTCCATTGGCATGACAAATACAGGTTTTAATATTGAGAGTACTCTCTCTCTCTCTCTCTCTCTCTCTCTCTCTCTCTCTCTCTCTCTCTCTCTCTCTCTCTAAACAAAGAATAAAGGAAGTAGAGGAGCAAAAGAGACCTGGGACGAAATTCGCTGAAAGCCTTTCAAGAGAAAGAGCCGCAGCAGCAGGAGGTAGGTTACTCCTTCCTTCCTTCCTGCGATGCGTCTTCTTCTTCAAGTCTTCACTGTGTGATGTCTCTCTCCCTGGAGGTGGAGCTTTCTTCTTCTCCTTCTCCTTCTCTCCTTCTCTTCTTCTCTGTCTCTTCTTCCTCTTCTTCTTCTCTTTTTCTCTTCTTTTCTTCCTCTTCTTCTTCTTCTTCTTCAGTCCACGGGTTACTGGTCAATCTGCCAAGTCCTTTTTCCAAGGAGAGTTTCTTCAGTTCTCTAACATATTCAGCATCATGAATCTCTGTACCACCAGACACAAAAATATGCATTTCCCTTAGAGGCGGAAGAGTCAGCGACTGGAGCAGAAACTTCAAGTCTCGATCTGAGGAAAGACAAAAATGGCAGGATATTAATTAACGCTTTCTGTACTTGACCTCCTCTCACTCGCTCCTCCTCCTCCTCCTCCTCAACACTCACTCACTCACTCACTCACTCGTACACACACACACACACACACACACACACACACATACTCGTACATATATAATATATATATATATATATATATATATATATATATATATATATATATATATATATATATATATATATATATATATATATATATATATATATATATATATATATATATATATATATACATATATATATATATATATATATATATATATATATATATATATATATATATATATATATATATATATATAATCATGAAGCTGCAAATGTTGCATAATATCAAATCCACGCTGCCTCGGGAATATCCCCGATGGGGAATTATCACCGAAGGGGAATTTATAAGTGATAAATGGACAGGCACTGCCGAGTCTCGATCCCACGACACAGATGCGCATCCAGCAACTCCAGTCGACGTTACCACTGAGCTATCAAGAGAGGTATAAATTAATGCCGAGTCTGGTGTACTTTATTTACCCGTCGAGAGAGGGGAAGTTGTAATTAACTTTGGCTAAGTACAATTTCCCTGCTCGACTGGAGTTGCTGGATGCGCATCTGTGTCGTGGGATCGAGACTCGGCAGTGCCTGTCCATTTATCACTTATAAATTCCCCTTCGGTGATAATTCCTCATTGGGGATATTCCCGAGGCAGCGTGGATTTCATATTAAGCGACATTTGTAGCTTCATGATTGTATATAAATCACGGTGTGATAAAAAATGTCATATATATATATATATATATATATATATATATATATATATATATATATATATATATATATATATATATATATATATATATATATATATATATATATATATGTTAGGAACAATCGTTTGCCAATTGTTCCCTTAGTGGATTGTTGCCTCCTTTTGTTTTTTTTTGTTTATCTTTCTGGAGAGCTGTCGTCTGTTGAATGGCGTCAGACTTCGTCAATCAGGTTCGTAGCAGCAATGAGTCAGGTTGAGGGCAGCAGCAAGTCTGTTGGGGTAGCAGCAGCAGGTATCTGTACCTGAGAGTCAGGTCCTGGCACCAGAGCAGCGGAGAGTTTCTTGGAGGACGAGATGGTTGCCGTGTCGGCTCTGTCATGGTCGTCGGTACTGGAGGAGGACGTCAGCACTGTGCTTGAGGACGAGATGGCTGTCGTGTCGGCTCTGTCTTTGTTGTCCTGCAGTGTTCCTGTGTTGCAGCTTCGTCTGTGGTGGCATATGTAGCTCCGGCTGTATATATATATTTTTCAGGTGATTGCCTTTGCCTTTGTACTTCTGCTGTATCATGTTTTTCCTGAGTGTTTGGGTGTCCTGCACAATGTGTTGCAGTATTAAGGATTTCACTGTTATTTTTGTTTATGTATAATTTTGCACCCGGTAGGGTAATGTTATGAATTGATCTTTGTTTACCCTACTGTGTTGATTTTTTGTTCATGCTTGATGTATTTATGACAAGTGTTGTAATGGTCTGTTGTGCTGTATTACCTGTTGTTGCTGTCATTATTGTTTAATGTTTATTTTTGGACACATTATTTTTACTGATTTCAATTTATGTAATTCTTGTTCCCCCTTTTGTCAGGTGTTTTTGTTATTGTACTGACTCTTGCAATGCTCTTCCTGAAACTACTGTTACATTGTTTACTTTGATTTTTGCTGCTGGCGCTTTTATTTTTGTATAATTATGAATTTTATAGTTTGAACCTGACTCACTGTATATTGTGTATATAACTTTATTGTATATAAATTAATTTTAAGGTAACCTTTTTTGTATTTGTTCTGCTCCTCTCTCCTTTGTTTGTCACATCTCGTCAGTCATTACAGCCCAATTGCTTGTTTTTTTTTTTTTTTAAAAGAACCTGTAGATCTCGAGAGGCGAGATCGTAATAATATATATATATATATATATATATATATATATATATATATATATATATATATATATATATATATATATATATATATATATCTTTCTTTCTTTCTTTTTCTTTTAACGTGCTTTTATTCCCATTTTTGTATGGGGTGAGCACGATGCCTTCTTTTGAAGGACTTTTTGATTTGGTTTTGGGGTAGACCTGTGGTCTCGATCGGCTGCCCTGCCTGACATCGCTTAGACCCCGGTACGTATGTTTCATGTATCATACCCGACCCAACGCCCTTTCTTCCCAGCAGCGAGAAGTTATTGCGCGGGTATGGCGAGAGTTCGAGACGTGTGAGATGTTTGTTATGTTTTTAGAAGGTGTTGTAGTGGCTTTGTTTTGTGTGTGTATTTAGTCTGTAACATCCATTTGCTTTTTTTAAGCAAACCTATCCGTTGATTACATATATAATCCCGGGATGTCTACACGGATAGCAAAGTGTCTGCCTCTCTTGATCAGTCGGCTGCGGGTTTGAACCCGCGCCACAGACCTCTACGAAGTCCGAAGCTGCTGCTGTAACCGACTGAGCCATCGAGGCTCTATATATATATATATATATATATATATATATATATATATATATATATATATATATATATATATATATATATATATATATATATATAAGATACATTTCTATGGTTCTATGTCTATATAAACATTGACTGAGGAGAATCAAAGCACTATGATAATTGAGAGGAAATATAGGAGGAGGAGGAGGAGGAGGAGGTGAAAACAGAAACAGCATAAAATTTCAATACTCTTATTATTCCCCATTATTATGTATTTAAAGTCTTCCTTTTCCTGTCCTCTTCTTCTTCTTCATCTCCTCCTCACGCTACTCTTGCTTCTGCTTTTTTTCATTCTATTCATAATGGAAGAGGAGGAGGAGGAGGAGGAGGAGGAGAAGGAGGACAGAAGAAGAAGGAAAAGGAACAGGAACAGTTTCTTGAGTGACGGTTGATTTTGGATGATACTGATACTCACCTTTAACAAAGTCAATCTCGACATCCGTGGTTCCTCCTCCCTCTCCCCTGCTTGTGGGAATCAAAGTCCTGTTTAGGACTTGGGCAATGCGGTCCTCTGGAGCCTCTCTCATGTAGTATGTTAATGTCAGTTCCTTTGCTGAAGAAATCAAGGGAGAAAGGGGACGAAGGCTCTCCAAGTCTTCGTATCCATCATCATCAATGTCCAGTTCTGTGGGATGAAACAAATGAGAGGAATTTTTGAGATATTATTATTATTATTATTATTATTATTATTATTATTATTATTATTATTATTATTATTATTATTATTATCTACAATAACAGAAAATAATAATAATAATTATAATGACTGACTGTATTGAAGAAAAGCAGACTAACTAAACTGTTGCTGTTTTTATTGTTATATAACTAATATATAAATATATATATATATATATATATATATATATATATATATATATATATATATATATATTAGTTATATATATATATATATATATATATATATATATATATATATATATATATATATATATATATATATATATATATATATATATATATATATATATATATATATATATATATATATATTAAATACACTATAAGATATGTATAATGAGACAGAGAGAAACAAACATACGCCGATGAATTTACATAACTTCAAAATCTATTGAAAAGAAAACAAGCAATTCAGAGCCATTCCTTCTTCTTCCTCAGAGTTGCTCTACACAAACGACTCATGAGGAGGAGGAGGAGGAGGTCATTACCAAAGATGAAGAAGAAGAAGAAGAGGGAGCAGAGAATAACTAAAAAGCTAAAGTAATTTGAGTGATGGCTGAAGGCTTCAGTACCTTATAATTAAGGAAGTAAAGGTTGAAGGAAAAGGAGTTCCTACTTACCTAATTCATCCACTGAATGCAAAACCTCTCCTGAAAGTTCTGTGCATTCCCTTAGATCCATCCTCACCGAAATCTTCGTGTAGACGCTGAAGTGATTCGCTGACTCCAGAGTTGTGTTGATTGGAGAAATAATTCTTGGTACTTCTGAATCGAAAAATCTCAATTCGATCTCTTTGGGCCTCAGTTTGGGCAGTAAGGATGGAAGGGCATAGAGACTCTTGGGTTCAATGAACAGTACTCGGTCCTTCAGAGAAGTTTCTCTCCCCATCTGTGACACAAGTGATTCCAGAACCTTCTGGTCCAGTCTGGTTTCTAGACATGGATCCAAAAGGTGATCATGTTTATGAATAGAGACGGTGTATGATACATAGAGTTCATGAATATCATCTATTGCATCATACAACGTCTCTCTCTCATTACTGTAAAGCATTCCTGTTATAAAGGAAATTACTTCACTGGATTTCCTAAATAACTGTTTTAGATCTCTTCCTTCCCATAATCCTTTTGATCGCAGCACACCTCGAATGATGCTGCCTCCTCCTTGTGGCCTCCTTCCAATTGATGTGATGATGTCATCGCAGATGCTGCCTGCAGCTGCAAACTCCTGCTCACTTCTGTGTCTGTGGCTGTAGACATTTACAATCTCCAGTTGCTTCTTTGTTTTCTTTATGGAGAAATAGGATGACATGATGGCTTCAAAGTTCTGAAGCACCTCTTGCTGGTGCTTCTCTCGAAAGCTTCTTTCAATCTCATCTTTAAAGCTTCTTACATCTGCCTCAGACCATTCATATTTTTCCTCAGTGTAATGCTTCAGAGACCATTTTCTGTACAGTGCATCAAATGCCTCCAGTGATTCTTTAGAGACTCTTGTCTTGTCGGAGATTCTCTTGATCTTGTGCTTTCTCAGCTGTAAGTAGACTGATGTCCTGGTGCTCATTTCATCCCTTAACTCTGGGCACTCAATGTAAAGGAGGATGAACAGGTTAAAATACAGTGGGGTTTGCAGGATGGCTCTAGTGCCAGTGTCCATTTCTGCTATTTTCTGAAGCAGCTCTTTCTTCATTTGCTCCCGTTGGGTGACGTCATCATCTCTCAGCAGGTGGCCAATGAGCTTTTCTGCGAGCAATTTCATGTCCTCTTCCTGAAGACCTGAAACTTTGAGGTTGATTCTGGAACGGTTTTCATTGTTCACAATACCTGTTAGTTCCTCTGTATTCCCTGGACGTGTTGTGACAACAAACTTCATCTTATTTGAATTAAGTGCTAATATATTTGCGAAAAGTTTTCTTGAATTGATGTTGTATTCGTCATAGCCATCGCATAAGACCAAACACTTTGAATCTAAGACTACCGACTTGACGAGATCAAAAGGAAATCGAGCAACAGTTTTTGGAATCAAGCTCTTAAGGTAGTCATCAAAGTTGTCATGGTCATGATTCCTGAACTGCATGCAGAGAAGGAATGGGAAGGAAGAGAGTTCTGGAATATCTGTTGACTTCTTGCACCATCCCTCTGCATAGGAACAGAGAATTGTGGTCTTTCCAGAACCTGCATCACCAGATATAATCACAACTTCAGGGTCTTTTCCCATTTTGTCTTTGTTGAAGATTTCTCTTTGATTTACACTAATGCTTTTATTGCCATGGAGACCTTCATTCAACTCCTTGTCATCCGCCACTTGTAAAGAAACCACAATGTTGCCTGGATCTGTAGTACCATACTGAGCGAGCCAGTCGTAGGGCAAAATCTGACAGAGGCGTTCGTTAAGAGACAGGAGTTCTGCTTCGGAGGATTCTTGTATCATGTCAGACAGCTCACTCCCACACTCTTCTATTTCTTTTGCAAACCTTTGTCGCTGCTGTGGGTCTGAGAGATCGTATTTCTCACGAATCTTTTCTAGGGTCTTTGGAACAGCATCTTGGATCTCTGCTTTCAGCTGGTCAATGTCACCAGCATTGGATGGAAAGAGGCTCTTGATTTTCTCAAGTGTTTCCTCGAGCGTTGCTTGGAAGTCTTCTAATTTTCTTTCCAATTCAGTGTCTGACATATTGAAGATTTCATGACTCACTGAGTTCCTTTCAGCTTTGATTTTTTTCACTAATCCTCTGGCCTCGTCACCAGGGTCATTCACCCCCTTTTGCCAAAGAGCCTGGAGGATTTTGTTCATCAAAGTGATGTCCAGATCTTCGTGAGGCTTATCTCTGAGATTTTCTGCTTCCTGGGGAGTGAAGGGACTTCTTCTCCCTTCTAGAGGAACTTCAAGGTCCAAGAGAATTTCTTGGACAGTCTTGAGTTCTCCCACAGGAAACACGAGCCTCATCATCACTAAATGAAATATCTTCTTTCCATACTTCCTCACAAAATGGTTGTACTTCAGACATCTTAAATCTTCAGGAGAAAGATCTGATGCGGAGGAGGAGGAAGCTTGTGCGTCCATGTTTCCTCTTGCAGAAGAGTCCAAGAAGAAGAGACAACCTGAGAAGGAGAGAAGAATAAGAGCAGTTAAGAGCAGGAAGTAGAATGAGAGAAACATCAGTGATAATGATAACAAGCGAAGCAGTGTTAATATCAGCTTTAACTTGACTACTCATGATGAGATCAATGAGAGGAGAAGGAACCAGAGGGAATTTGAGGAACTGGAGGAAGGGAACAGAGTGATGGATAGAGGAGACTGGAGAAAGGGAAGGAAGCGACTTTTGCTTAGGTTAGGGTAGGTTAAGGGCCTGGCCCCAAATGCCCTGACTGCCCAAAATCCGATATTAGTGTCATTTCCTAATTTTGGGCCACTTTGTCACCCAAAACACCTTTTGGCCTCCAGAATGGCCACCTAGGACCACCCAAATCCAATCGGCCATCTCATGGCCGGCTGCCAACCATAGAGGGTACATATATATATATATATATATATATATATATATATATATATATATATATATATATATATATATATATATATATATATCTGGAGTGGCAATGTCTATACCAGTACTACTATAGTACACTCACATCAGCTGTGCATTTGGTGCCTAGCGCCGTCCCTTACGACGCTCCCGATTGGCTAGTGGTCAGCCAATCACAGCGCTGGAAAAGGGGCAGTGTGCAGTCTCTCTCAAAGCTCCAGAGAGTAAAGATCTCCGCTCCGAGACCTGAGGAACTTGTCTTTCAAAAGTTATAACTTTCATTAAACCTCAGTTTTACCCAAAGAATAGTAGTGTTTCCCAATATCATCACTAAACATGTCAAGCCAATGGTTGAAGGATTATACTGATATATGAATTATTTACTTCAATAAACTTAATGGTAAGATATTTGATAGTGAAATAAAGAAGAAATTTTTAAAGATAAAATGTATTCTTTCATTCCTTACATGGCATCGCAGTGCATTCATCATTTATCGTCTTGTGTCTCATAAAATTTCGTAGCTTAAATGTCATGGATGGCAATGCTACCTAAAAAGTATGGGTAGGGCTATCAGTCAATATGAAAATAACAAGCAAGCGATAAAGAATATTAAAATGTGCGGGGATGCACGCAGACTATAACATATATCCCGGCAACCAGCCAGCTCTTTCTTTACACATTCCTGAGGCCTACTTCTACAGGAATCTCTTGCTTTCGCTTGTTGTTATTTGGGGCCACACTTGAATGACGCTTGTATGTCAGATCTTGCATTCAGGTTCAATAAACGAGCCTAGGATTATGTAAGATGGTCCTGTCTGACCTGGGGATACGGTCATTAACAGTGGTTGGCAGCGGTGTTAGAGATGAAAAGATAAATAGATAGGGTTAGGATATGCTTCCGAAGAGACATATCTTATTAATACTCAGAATAGGACTGTGATGGTTCAGCAATTCAGGCTAGTGAGACGGTGTGAGACACACTCGCATCTGTCCTTCTCGAGCGTGAGTCTCTGTGTGCGTTTAATGATGAGTCACAGGGCGCAGGGTTAGTGCGTTAATAAGGATTTCTGGGCTTTAGTTCATATTGGGGAATGTTTGAGTAGGTATAATGTGTGCAGTGTGCATAATCGTGGTATCTTGACTGCTGGTGTGTTTAAAACACGCGAAAATGCGCAACTGTTTTTTTTTTCTCTCTCTCTCTCTCTCTCTTTCTTTGGTGAGAGGATTCTCGCGCCGTCAAGCAGAGGCGTACGTAAGTATTATAACTTTTTTTATTGCTAATGTTAATGTCAGATTGGATTGTTTTTTTTATCGCACTGCAGCTAATATTCGGGCGGTAGCTGTGGTGACGTCATTACCTGAGTGACGTGTCAGTGATGTCATTAGTTGGGCGGAGTTTCTCACATTCTTTGCCATCCTGTATGCAGCGCATTTGAATTTCGGTCATGCCCATATTTTTGTTCTTTATATATAGCAATCGGCAGTTCACATCAGCATTTAGGGTTTAATAAAGAGAGTATTTTATTGTTGTATTATCCCTGAGGAATTTGATAATTGGGTAGCAATTAATTTAATATTTGTTGAGTTACTATGAGTAAATATTTCTTACGTAAGTGTGTCTATTATTTCTTAGAATTTTAAACTTTTTTAGAATTACACATGTACGTGTTTTACTTTGGGTGAATACGTGCGTGTATAAAGAGGGAAGCTGTTGCTGTAAGCTTACTCGGCAATTCTCTTTTTGCCTTGACCACTGGAGGTGAGCTCCTCTCTTTGGGGTTTTGCGCTCAGCATTTATTTTGCTTTGTGCTTCGGCAGACCTTGGATGGAGTGATAGGGTGAGGATTTGCACTGGGGAGAGGGGAACGAATTCTTTTCCTCTCTCTCTCTCCTCTCTCTCTCTCTCTCTCTCTCTCTCTCTCTCTCTCTCTCTCTCTCTCTCTCTCTCTCTCTCTCTCTCTCTCTCTCGTCCGTCTGCTCGAGTCCTGTTTTCTTTACGTGAGGGCAGACTCCCATTCTCTTAACTTGGGGGGGAGACTGAGTGTTTTTTTTTCTTGTTTGCCCTCGAAGACGCAAAGCCATCTTGATCCACCTTGCGGCCAGCTGTGTGCTCGGCCCACCCATTTTTTTTCCCATGGGATTTTGGATTTAATTGTGGGGTTAATTAGTATTGAATTTAATTTTGGGTTTAATTAATTTTGAATTTAATTGTGGGTTAGTTAATTTTGGATTTAATTGTGGGTTTAATTAACTTTGGATTTAATTGTGGGTTTGATTAGTGCTTTCTTTTGTTTTATGGGGATTAGTTGTTAGAGTAACAGGAATTAACATTGTGGGTTTCTTCCTGTGTGGGAATTCTTTCAGGGAAGTTGTTCTTTCTTGTGTTTTTTCTGTAAGGGGTGTCTGTCCTTTCACGGGACTTGGGAAGGGAAACTTTTGCATCTGTGATCTGCCAGGAATAAGTGGACGAATTTATTTATGAAGAAGAAAGCTGCAAAAATGAGGAGAGGAAATAGTGATCAGAGATTCCTTAGGTCAGCCTGTGGTTATGTAGGGCGCGGAGATTCAGTCTGCAGTTTGAAGAGATTTGTTCAAGTTCAAAATAACCAAAGGTCGATGGTTGGCTTGAGTTCTCGGACCCTGCAGGTCCGTTGTTTTAATTGTAATATGCAAGGACACATTAAGAGATTTTGCCATGTTAAATATTGTGGCAGTTGTAAGAGTTATGGTCATCCTTGGCGGTCCTGTCCGTCTCGGAAGCAGTATAATGGTAGGCCTGCATTCTAAAGGCCAATCAATTGTAAGGGAAAACTGGATGGGTGTTTCTTGGGATATAGGACTTCTGGGGGAACCCTCAGGGTCAACGCCAGCAGTAAAAGGGTCTGTGCATGGGATAAATGTAAGTGTTTTAATACTGTAGATATAGGTGCCTCTATTCATTTGATGAATTATGAGTTGTTCAGATCGATGTTTTCCGATTGTTCTTTCAGACCTGCTAAAGAGACTGTATGTTACGTTCAAGCAAATAGGTTACAGGTTTTGGGATATGTAGATGTAGATTGGTCTCTTGGGGTAGAACTTTTCCAGAGCCATTTTCGGTTATACGAGGGGCTGCTTTGGGGAATGCTTTGTTACTGGGTCATCCAGCATGTAGGACACGGAAATCTCGGTTCATACAGATGTCTCTGGTATAACTGTGGGAGTACCTGGTGTGTTGGTGCCTTATGAGGGGATGGATGTGAGCGTAGTGGTGGACGATGATGATGGATCGGGTGTACATGAGAATCGGCGGGTGGATGCTGAACATGTGTCAGTGGGTAAGAAGTGTTAAAAGAGGGTTTTGTTGGATGATGTGGTTCTGGGTCCTGGTATGGTTGCTATGGTGAAAGTTCGAGTGAAAGGAGTGCATAAATCCAGACAGATGTGTGTGGATGAGTGTAGTGAGAAGCTGAAGGGGGTAGTGTGTACGGGTTCTATAAACAAGGTATCGAGTTCAGGGGATACTTGGGTGGAATTGTTAAACTGTAATGATTCAGTTCGCAATTATCAGAAAGGTACATATGCAATCGACTTTGTTGACTGGAGATAATTCAGTGGCTAATGTCGGGGAATTTTGTGGTAGTTCTTCAGAAGCAGATTTACAGACTAGGAGGCAGGTTTTTATGGATCATTTAGCCAATGCTGATTATAAAGAAAATGCTGAGGGTGTGGAATATGTTCTGGCTGAGTTTGCGGACATAGTCGCGCTCTAAGGGGATAAGTTAGGGTTAACAAATGTGTTAGAACCAAGGTTCACTTGGAGGACAAGACTAAGCCTATTTTTGTTCCTTCATATAGGATTCCTTTTAAGATTACAGAACAGGCAGAGCAAGAGGTTAATAAGTGGGAAGAAGAAGGCATTGTTAGGCCCAGTTCCTCGCCTTTTAATTTCCCATTGTTGGCAGTGCCTCAGAAGGATGGTTCATTCCTAGTTTGTGTAGCCTTCAGGAAGTTGGACGAGAAAACCATTCCTGATCGCTAGGCTACCCTGTGGTGTGTTTGCCAGATTTATTTGTTGAGATTGTGGCAAGAATATTTATTTTTCAGTTGATCATCTGATGCAAGGGTATTTGCAAGTACCGCTTAGCGAGGAGAGTCGAGAGCACACTGCTTTCTCGTTGCCAAAGGGGCATTATGAGTTCACTCGGACGACGTTTGGTCTATCAGGCAATCCGGTGACATTTACTAAGCTAATGATACTGTTTTGCATGGCTTGTTAGGGAAGTCCATTTATTTTAGTTGCCACTAATTCAGTAGAGGAACATTTAGAGGTTTGTAGGGAGGTTTTTAGGAGGCTTCGGTTACAGGTTTGAAGATATATTTAGCTAAGTGTAATTTTTTGAAGAGGCAGATAGTATGTTTGGGTCATGTCATTTCTAAAGAGGATGTTAGAGTGAATGATAATAAAGTTAGGGCAATTGCAGATTTTGCTACTCCCAAGAATAAGAAACAGATTCGGTCATTCTTAGGCATGACTGGATTTTCCGTTGGTCTGTGAAGGGTTTTTCTGGTCTAGCATCTCCCTTGACGGATGTCCTGAGTGATGTTGTTCAGTTTGTATGGGGAGATGGACAGCAAGTAGCTTTTCAGAAGATTAAGGATGCCTTAGTAAATCCCCAGTGTTGAAGTTTCCTGATTTGGAACTCCCTTTCATGTTGGTAATGGACGCTAGTTACGATGGTATAGGGGCGTGCCTTATGCAGAAGTTCAATGGAAGACTCCATCGGATTGCATTTTACAGTCGGAAGTTTAAGACACGGGGTAGTAATGAATGGTTATGGTCAGTGGTAGACCAAGAGGCCTTTGCCATAGTGTCTAGTTTAATACCTTTTAAGATGCTCCTTTTGGGCAATCAAGTAGAGGTTCTGACGGATCGTAAGCTATTGTTGGATCTTTTTAATAAGCTGGATCTTTCCCTAAAAAAGAGCTAGGTTGTGTCTGACAATCAGGGATTTTGATGCTGCCAAGCTTAGGTATATGGAGGGTAGACATAATGTTGTAGCAGATGCCCTTAGTAGAAGCTTTTCTGATGCAGATGGTACTCATGTATGTTATGTATCTGGAGATTGCATAGACTGGGATATTAGTTTAGTAGAAGCTAAGCAGGATGAGGATGAGATTTTGGCAGACTCAAAAGCGTTTCTTAGTGGGGAATTAGTTAGGAAAGGGTATAAGCTGCCTTTTGCAGGGCTTGAATTAGAGTGTAATTTGTCAGTTAGGAAGATTAGATACAGACTGAGAAGTAGTGAGGATAAGGGTGATACAACGCACATAGTCGTTCCTAGGAGTTTAGTACCTACAGTCAGCCCTTTGTTGGCCGAGTCGGTTGAGCTTTAGACCGTCATTCGATGGGCCGGAGTTCAATTCCCGCCGCCGGCTGATGAAGAGTTAGGGGAATTTATTTCTGGTGATAGAAATTCATTTCTCGCTATAATGTGGTTCGGATTCCACAATAAGCTGTAGGTCCTGTTGCTAAGTAACCAATTGGTTCTTAGCCACGTAAAATAAGTCTAATCCTTCGGGCCAGCCCTAGGAGAGCTGTTAATCAGCTCAGTGGTCTGGTAAAACTAAGGTATACTTACTTTTTTAGTACCTACAGTGTTGGATATTGTTCATTGTAGGTCTGGCAGTCTGCATTTGGGGATTGAGAAAACGTATCAGAATATACGGGGACAATTCTTTTGGAAGAATATGCTCTTGTCAGTGGAAGACTTTGTGAGAAGTTGTTCAGTTTGTAATGCGTGTAAGCCATCGAGGGTCGTTTCTTGTAAATTGGTTCATTCCCGATTCCTAGCAGATCCTGGTTCCATATTCATATAGACTTTCTGAGCAATTTCTGTGAATCTAGTTATGGCCACAGGCGCCTGTTGGTGGTTGTTGATAAGTCAACTAGGTTTGTAGAGATTTTTCTGTTGAAGCATAAAACAGCGGAAGCAATGGCAATCGTGTTTTTTAATGGGTATATTTGTCGGTATAGGTTCCTGAGGTTCCAATTACAGATGAATGGGAGGGAATTTGCGAACAAGACGTTAGAGTGTCTTGTGGATGTAATGGGCATTCGGAAGGTCACTATTATTCCCTATAGACCAGAAGCTAATGGGCTGTGTGAACGGGCAAATAGGAAGGTCACTGAAGCTCTTTGAACGCCCATGGGGGGAACGATGTAAATTGGGATCGATATATTTCATAGGTGCAGCATAGTATTAATTCCATGGTTAGTGATACCATTGGAATAGCTCCCAACAAGGTGCTGTTTGGTTACCCAGCGCGGGGTACATTTGATTTGTTGCCTATTCCATCGGAGGATGAAATGATCAAAGCGCTTGTTTCCACGGCAAAAGAGAGATGAGTGTGTCTTGCTAGGAATCTTGAAACGAAAACGCGAGACATGGTGGATAGGAGTCAGCAAAAGCCGGATAGGGTTAAAGTTGCTGTGGGAGATAGGGTGTTTGTGAAAATAATCGTCAGGAATCAGTTGAACCATACAGTAAGTTATGTCCTAAATTTGAAGGTCCTTTTCGTGTTGTAGAAGTAAAAAAAGGGGAAAAGATTTGTTGTTCTAGATGAGAATACAGGTGTGCCTTGGTTGACACATATATCTAAAATTACAAAGATGGGTTAATGGGGATCTTATGGGTTAACTCCTGTGTTGTGCTGTGGTTATGATCATTTTTTTCTATTTCTCTTTCTTTTCTCTCTCTCTTTGTTTTTTTAATGGGTTTTAAATGGGCGTGACTTGTAGTTGTTTTTAACTGGGCAGGACATTGGTCTGTAGAGTTATACAAATCTTTAATTGTCTGAGTTCAGTTTTTGCTCTTATGTGTTGCAATACTTAGTTAAAATTAAGTGCAAAATACCATAAGGTTTTATAGATATATGAATTTCTTTTTTGTTTGTTTGTTTGTTTTTTTTTCCCGTTTCGAGCTCTGGTATCTTAGAGATTCTTTCTGTTGTTTTTATGCTGAAGTCTCGTATTCACATGACTTTGGGAGTCGTGGCATGAGCTAATTTCGTAGTGAGGTTAGGCCTGTGTGTTATTATGTATGAATACCATGATGTGTGGCTGTCCTCTGACACAATATCTTTGAGTATAGAGCTTCAGAATAAAGTTCTGTTGCTTAGGATGTTTTTTTTTTTGTGGGGGGGGGAGTAATTTGTATATCGGACGGACTCTGTCTGATCTGTTATGGGTTTGAGTAAATCAGTTAGGGTTCAGGATAGGATTAGGAAGACTTTAACATGACTTCCAAATTTAGATTTTTTTCAGTTCTCTTTTAAAGGAGTAAGAGGCCTGTGCCACTGGTTATTGTAGTTGTTATGATCATAGGAGCGATTGCTAGTTTGTCAGTTGCTATTTTGCTGAGAATTGAGCAGGTATCAACAGCAGTATATTTACACTTACCAATTCTGACTGGTTAGGATGTGAGAAGATGTTAGTACATGACCAGACTCCCTCTGACTGTGACTTTCAACCGTTCCAACATGAGTACAAGGTGGCCTCTACAAAGACTCTCAATGCAATGTTTTGCCAGAGTTGCGAGGTCTCCATCCCGTGCCATAATTCATCAGATACGTTTCTTCTACGGGGATCAAGGCTGGTTGGTTTGGTGTGTAGACTGGTCACACCGAGGTTCTGAGTTCTGGGCAAGAGTGTCTTCAACTCTACTACTCGTATCTTCATGCGGCATCTTCATGGGGACCATCAAGTGGTTTTGGTGCCGCCTTTAATGGAGGTGATCACTACAATCCCACCCCTACCTCCAGTGCTGGAAGGCGAACTTTTCCCCATCCTGAATCAATACCTCCTCATCGCTATTTTAGCGGTGATCGGGGCCGTTGTTGTCATGCTCGGCATAAAGTGGAGTGTGCTTTCTGCATGAACAAAGTGTGTGAGTAAGCCCTCACCTGAAGGTCAGCCTGCCGAAAGTGTGGCTGTCCGTATGGTGCACAAAACTGGAAATTAGACAGTACTATATCCCTAGTGCTGGGGCAGCACTTCCTTGGGTGGCCGAGCATCTGGAATGATGATTGTTCACAGCGGATGTTGAATTAACAAGTGTGGAGGAAAACCATCCCAAAAACTCTTGAAGAGGAATGCTAGGCGAGCTTCTGACGCGTTTCCTCATTAAGTAAAGATGGTGTCAGACTTTTTTGAAGCATGGGATCATGTGACATGAGACGGTATGTATGTCTGCCAGAAGTATCTAGGTTCCGGTGAGGATATGTGTTTGGGCATGTCTTTTGGGGTGGGTCCGGAGAATTGATGGGATGATATGGGGTAAAGAGATTCATTCCAAGACCAACCTTGAACCTTACTACAGGTTCCAAGAAGTTCGAGACCTGTGTGTGTGTGTGTGTGTGTGTGTGTGTGTGTGTGTGTGTGTGTGTTTGTGGCGCTCAGTAAGTCAACTGATTTGTACATTGAGTTTTAGAGGTAAGGAGCACATCTATCTACCAAACTGTAGATTGTTTTCTCCATTTCTGTAATATGTATTTTGTTTTTGAATAACGTGGGGAGAATTCACGTCTTTGCATTTTTTTGTATTTTGGGAAACTAAAAGAATATTTTGCTTGTCTTCTTCAGATGTTTCGCTGAGTAAGAGGTCGAGAATGTACTCAATGGGGGATGAACGAGACTTTGACCTATTTTTTTTTACCTGTGCAAGTTATACTATATGACATTTATTGTGGTTTAGAATAATGATGACCTTATTACTTTGTTTGGTGACCAGGGTGTTAGTCACTAGTATTAGTTGGTCTCGAATCATTAATCTGAATGTTTGTGAACCAGAATTTCCTCTAGTGATGATTTCCATTTTTTGGGGGTGGAATTCACTCCTTTTGATGATCGTAGCTTTTGCTGAATTACTTTCGTTAAATTTGCAAATAAAGTCTAGTTTTGTATATCAGTGTTTAATTCCAGTAGGCCTTTGTCTAAGAGTAGATTTAGTGAGAGGAGTTGATGAGGGAAAAGGAATTTGCTGATGCAGGATGGTAAGATGATTGATTCCATTCTGAAAACAGATACAGCAATAAAAGATGACCCTATTTGACCTGGGGATAGGGTCATTAAGATATATATGTATGTATGTATGTATGTATGTATGTATGTATGTTATATATATATATATATATATATATATATATATATATATATATATATATATATATATATATATATACTGTATATATACACACACACACACACACATATATATATATATATATATATATATATATATATATATATATATATATATATATATATATATATATATATATATTGTCCATGTGTTCGGGTGCCATAGAAATCCGAACCACTTGACTGATCTGCACAAAATGTGGCACGTAGCCATCACTTGACCCAACTTAGGTAACAGGGTAGGTTTCAAACCCATACCAGCTTCCCCTTCCCCTTCCCCTTCCCCTTCCCCCCTTCCTTTGTAACTTATGTGGTAACCATTTGACCGATCTAGATAAAATTTGGCACGTGTCCACCATTTGACCCAACCTAGATAATAGGGTGGGGGTGAAATGAAGGAAATCTCTCTCTCTCTCTCTCTCTCTCTCTCTCTCTCTCTCTCTCTCTCTCTCATGGAATAAAGGAATACAAAAAGGTGACCATTCAAACATTTGGGAGAAACATCAGTTTTGTGGGTGTCCGTGGAATATATGAAGTATCTCTCTCTCTCTCTCTCTCTCTCTCTCTCTCTCTCTCTCTCTCTCTCTCTCTCTCTCTCTCTCTCTCTCTCTCTCTCTCTATATATATATATATATATATATATATATATATATATATATATATATATATATATATATATATATATATATATATCTGTCTCTCTCTCTCTGTTGTAAATAAGGAAAGGAAAAAGATATTCATTCAATCCGTTGGGAGAGAAATCAATTTTAAGGGAGATGGTGGAATGTAGGAAGTATCTCTCTCTCTCTCTCTCTCTCTCTCTCTCTCTCTCTCTCTGTCTTTGTGGAAAAGATGGAAAGTGAAAAGTGACTCAGTCAAACAACTGGGAGAGAAATTAGTTTCGGGAGTGGGGCGGAAATTCAGAAAAAGAGAGACATCAAGAAAGAGTGATACCTCCTACATTCCACACCCCGCCCCCCCCCCCACCCCAAACACCGATTTCCCTCCACACTGTTCGAATGAATCTCTTTTTCCATTCCTTCTTTCCAACAAAGAGAGAGAGAGAGAGAGAGAGAGAGAGAGAGAGAGAGAGAGAGAGAGAGAGAGAGAGAGAGAGAGAGAGAATTTTCCGTAGGAAAACAATCACAAAAATGTAACAGTTTCTGTACAAATAATGCAAATAGTATCCAACGTTTATTAACTCCAGATAACCATTCTACTAATGGTGTAACCACAGTCATCTGATGCACTCCTACAGCCATATCAGCTGACAGAGGTTCGAACCACAAAGGTGGAACAGAGTCATTTATTACTGTTGTGTATTGTTGTTGTTTACTTTAACAACCGTTTGCTTGTTGCTGTTGTCAACCTTGCCGAATTCACTTGGCTTTACGGGGTTAGTTAAATACCTGCCTCCGTACTGTGTGTACCTACTTTTGGAGACTTAATAAAGACACCATGTAGCGGTTCGTTTCTCTTCTCACCGACATATCATTTGGCGACGAGGATGGCTACTAATATCGGCAACATTGAACCTTTTGAAGAGGGAGAAGACTTCAATGCATGGTGTGAGCGTTTTGACTGCTTCCTGCACTTGAACAAGATTACGGCAGAGAGTGAGTGTCGAGCTGCGTTTCTGACTTTGGCTGGGAAGTCGTCTTATAACCTCATCCGTGATCTGGTTTCTCCAGAGGTGCCTACTGCCAAGAGCTATCATCAGTTGAAAGAAATTTTGACTAACCATTTTGAACCCAAGAAAAACAAGTCTGCTGAGAGGTTCAAATTTCACCGGCGCTACCAGAAGGAGGGAGAAAATATAGCTGCTTATGTTGCTGAACTGAAGAAAGGAGCCAAGAATTGCATATTTGGCAGCTACCTGGAAGAAGCTCTTTGTGATCAGTTTGTTGTTGGGATCTCTTCCGAGAAAATTAGAGTTAAATTGTTGGCTGAAAATGATTTAAATTTTAAGAAAGCAGTTGGTATTGCATGCAGTATGGAGATGGCTGAGCTCCACTCGAGGAATATGCAGCAGGGAATTGCCGAGAATTGCAGTGTATATAAAGTCAAGACTAAGTGTTGGCGATGCAACAGAAGTTCTCACAAGCCTAATGACTGTAGGTTTCGACATTTGAAATGCTTTTCATGCGGTCGAGTGGGACACACAAGATCAGCCTGTCGCAGTTCTTCGGATGGAGTTGTGCACCAAAACAGGAAAGTAAATGCTGTTTCGGATAGCTGTGTCGAGGATGATGTTCGGTTGACGGCAGCAGAGTTTAGTCTTCAGGATACAGCGGATTTGGATGCGGGGGTCCTTCAAGTCGCTTGTATAAATAGGGTGTCTCCACCACCCATTAGATTGTACCCTGTTGTTAATAATGTCAAAATCTGTATGGAGTTGGATACTGGAGCCGCAGTTTCTATTCTTTCTGCAAATGAACTAAGGAGACTTCCAGGTATCAAGATTCGGCCTTGTGAGACTACCTTGACTACCTACACCGGCGGCTGTGTTGCAGTTGTTGGAGAAGCGGAAGTTAAAGTTCAGTATGGCGGCTATTGTGGTATTTTGCCAATTATTGTTACTAATTCTAATAATGTATCCTTGTTTGGTCGGGACTGGTTAACTGTAATTCAGATTGATTGGGTTAATATTTCCAAGTCAATTAAACATGTTTCAAATTCTTGTAGTTTAGAATTGGATCAGATTCTAGCTAAAAATGAGGAGGTTTTTAGGGATGATCTGGGAAGTTTCAGAGGTGTAAAAGCGAAAATTAAGTTGAAGGAAAATACAAGTGCAAAATTTTTTAAACCTAGATCCGTTCCTTATGCCTTGAAGGAAAAAGTTACTCAGAAACTAAATAGTATGGTAGAAAATGGGGTGTTGGAACCAGTAAACTGCAGTGAGTGGGCCTCTCCTCTTGTTATTGTACCGAAGCCAAATAATGATATAAGGTTATGTGCTGATTTTAAAGTTACTATTAATAAGCATATAGAGGTTGACTCTTATCCATTGCCAAAACTATCAGACATTTTTGCTAGTTTAAACGGAGGGACTATTTTTTCAAAATTGGATCTTTCAAGAGCTTATGAGCAATTGGAAGTAGATGAAAGTAGCAGATATCTATTAACAATAAATACACATTTGGGATTGTTCCGTTTTAAACGTCTGCCATATGGAGTAGCATCAGCTGTTGCTATTTTTCAGATGGAAATGGAAAAATTACTGGGAGGTATTCCAGGTGTAGTGGTGTATTTGGATGATATTTTGATTTGTGGTCGCACTCCAGCTGAACATTTTGAGAGACTTAAAATAGTACTAGAGAGATTGAAGGGAAGGGGCTTAAGACTGAGAAAAGATAAGTGTTCGTTTTTGAAGGAGAGTGTTAGTTATTTGGGATATATAGTAAGCAGGGATGGATTAAAAACTTGTCCAGATAAGGTTGCTAAGATTTTAAATTTGAAAGAGCCTAAAAATGTAACAGAGCTTAAGTCTTTTTTAGGATTAGTAAATTATTATGGTCGGTTTATAAAGAACCTTTCAAAGATAGTAAGTCCCTTAAATAAGCTTCTTAGAGCTAATGAGAAGTGGTTATGGACAGCAGAGTGTGATAATTCTTTTAAAAATCTCAAGGCAATTTTAGCTGATGCACCCGTGTTAGCTCATTATGATGTAAAAACCCCTGTGAAATTAGAATGCGATGCTTCATCTGTTGGTATAGGGGCCGTGTTAACACACATATTTCCTAATGGGGAGGAGCGTCCCATAGCTTATGCAGCACGATCTCTTAGTGCTTCTGAGAGGAATTATTCTCAAATAGACAAGGAGGCCCTTTCTCTTGTATATGGTGTCAAATATTTTCACCAGTATTTGTATGGTAGGAATTTCACCTTGGTTACTGATCATAAGCCTCTGTTGGCGATACTGAGTCCGAAGGTTGGGCTCCCAACTCTAGCAGCTGCTAGATTGCAACGTTATGCCATTATTTTATCAGCATACACTTATGATCTGGAGTTCCGGGTATCCCAAAGGCATGCAAATGCAGACGCCTTGTCTAGACTCTGCAATAACTCAGAGAGGTTGGATGTCAGGGATGAGTCTTCAATATTCAATATTGAACAACTAGATAAAATCCCTGTCAACTCCCGAGACATACGTTCTGCAACGAGAACCGACCCTATTTTATCCAAGGTGTATGAATATGTTATGTCTGGGTGGCCTCATTTCGTTGAGGAAGAGTTGAAGCTTTTCAAGAGCAAAGAATTAGAATTAACTGTTGAAGGTGGTTGTGTACTATGGGGTCGAAGAGTAGTAGTACCCTTGGCACATCGCAAAGCAGTTTTGAGAGAATTGCATTCTGGTCACCAAGGTATTATTAAAACAAAATCCTTGGCTCGATTGCATGTATGGTGGCCTGGAATAGACAAAGACATTGAGAGCTTGGTGCTGGGTTGCACTGCTTGTCAAAGTGTTAGAAATAAACCTAGTCCCGCTCCTCTTCATCCATGGGAATGGCCTGGTGGACCTTGGCAAAGAATTCATCTGGATTTTGCGGGCCCCTTCTTGGGTAATTTTTATCTTGTTATCATTGATGCTTATTCAAAGTGGATGGAGGTAGAGGTCATTAGTTCAACGAGTAGTTTAAACACAATTGGTATTTTAAGAGAGAAGTTTGCTTCCTATGGCATTCCTGATATAATAGTTTCGGATAACGGAACTGCCTTTACTTCATCAGAGTTTAGCATTTTTACCAAGGCTAATGGGATACGTCATATTTTTTCTGCGCCATACAAACCATCAACTAATGGAGAAGCCGAGAGGGCCGTGCAAACTTTTAAAAAAAACCTTAGAAAGGTGAAAGGGAAGGAAAATCTAAAACTAAAGCTTTGTCAGTTTTTAATGCAATATCGCATTACACCACATGCAACAACTGGTCTAACTCCAACCGAGCTTTTTTTAAAACGTCATATCAAAACAAGATTGGATTTGCTTAAGCCTGATAAAGAAGCTGAAATGAAAAGGAAGCATGAGACACTGATTTCGGATACTAACCGTAAATTAAGAACTCTGAAATGTGGTCAACGTGTTCAGGCATTAAGTTTTGCTCGGGGATCACCTAAGTGGGAGAATGGTGTTATTGTCGGACAGACTGGTCCAGTTTCATACACAGTAAGGGTTGGGGAAAAGGTGTGGCGTCGACATATCGACCAGCTTGTTGCTGTTCCTGAATTTCAGTATTCTGACGGTTCCATAACAAATGATCCTTGCTTAAGCTCAGAGGAAAGGTATGAAAACAAATTTTCTGATTATTGTTTAGAGGAACAGTCACCACTGGGAGAATCTGTAACTGAGGACTTGAGTAAGTCCAGTTCCGACAGTTCATCTAAGGGGGGAGGTGAGCCTTTGTCTGTGACTTTGGATGATCATGTAACTTTAACTCAGAACTCCTCCAGTGAGAGGCGTTACCCATTAAGAGAACGTCGTCCGCCGGACAGACTTACGTATTCTTGATGTGTTATTTTAAGTGTTGTAAAAAAAAAAAAAAAAAAAAAATATATATATATATATATATTTATATAATTAATAAAGTTCCTAACCCGTACTTTGGATTTTTACAGAATTACGAGTTCTTGAATGAAGGATGTATTTTACATATTGTAACTGTACTTATTGTAACTGTGCTGTATTTTACTATAGTGTTTTAAGTAATGAAAATTTTCTGTGCTTTTTATGTTAGCGCGGAGGAGTGTTGTGTATTGTTGTTGTTTACTTTAACAACCGTTTGCTTGTTGCTGTTGTCAACCTTGCCGAAGTCACTTGGCTTTACGGGGTTAGTTAAATACCTGCCTCCGTACTGTGTGTACCTACTTTTGGAGACTTAATAAAGACACCATGTAGCGGTTCGTTTCTCTTCTCACCGACATATCAATTACATTTGCATCTCTCGACCCGAGTAAAGAGACTGCTAAGTTAACTGCACTTTCCCTAATGCCTCTGTGCACATGACTTTTCCCCATGTGATTGCACACATGGATATAATGGCACTTAATTTCAAAATTGTGAACATCAGTGCACTTTGCGCTGGCGTATGTGCAGATCAGACATCCAGCTGTCGGGATGGGAAGGTACCTAAGCACCATATATATGTTAAATATACATATGGAGGTGATCGTAACATATGAATGCTTGCCATATTCAGCCATTTTGCAGATGTACTAAGTGTTTATTCAGTACCTAGCGTACAGTGACTTCTGAGATTCAGCTGTGTCAGTCTTTCCAAAGGCAGCTGGAAACCACGGAGATTCCGTCCACCTGAGATCGCAAGTCAATTCAGCAATTGATCGATCGATGACCTGAACATGGTTTGAAGGGTGCTCGGATACAGCGCTACATGTCAACGATGGAAATTTCCATCACTAAGGCACAGAATCTGCACCCAAATTCTAAAGAAATGCCCTGAAAGACAGTTCCAGTATCTAGAAATACAGTCATGAGATGAGGACGCCTTGATGGAATTTCTAACTTGCTATGAAAGCCATACTTCAGCTCCCTGTGAACTAAAAACAACAGTGGAAACTAAATTAGAAGGTTAGGAAATAAAGGCTTATGGAAGAAAGCAGATTAATCAGGGTTTGGCTACACCATTAGTTCTGATCATGAAGGAAAACAACCAGGTCAGGTTATGTGGAGATTACAAGGAAACACTACGTTCCCAACTACAGGAACCTCAACATCCACCGCTTCATTCCAAAGAAATGGTTGCAACTTTGTCAGGATGTGCTGTATTTTCAAAGGTGGCTCTCAGACAGGCATTTCAACAGCTCTGCATGGATAAAAATTCACAAATATTTTGCACAGTCAACACGCACACTGATTGCTATATCATCCCAACAACAAACAGTCTAGTAATATGACAGCAAACAGTGGACAAAGTTTTTGGAGGTATGCCTGGAGTAATCAGTTTCACTGATGACGTATTTGCCACAAGTAAAAATAAATAATAGCAAAAGGAAGCATTAAGTGCACTTCTGAAGAAACTGGAAGAACATAATATTGAGGGTAATGAGCAGATGTACTTTAGAAGTTGATTAAGTAGAATATTTAGGATTGATCATCACATGACAAAGGATAAAGTAAGGTCACAGAAAATGCCAAGGAATTACAGTCACTTTTACGTTTCCTAACATTTCATGGAAGTTCCATTCAGAACTGGGCAACTGTTGCCAACCTGCTATATAATTATGAACAAGGATGGTGAATGGAACTGGACAAAAGAATCTCAAAAATACTTTGGAGGAATCAAAGCAGAAGTAACCTCACCCACATTCCTAATGCATTACCAAATGGTTCACAGTGGTGCTTCAAACACAGGCTTTGTGGAAGTGCTAGCACATGTAATCCCCAATGGCACTGCAGAGAGAAGACTACTGCATTTTCCTCCCATGTATTAGACAAGGCAGAGAGGAATTAATCGTTGTATGAATCTTTACTGTGGGAAAAAGATCACATCAGCTGTAGGGGTTTTATGCTGGCCACTTTGTAATGAGTGAACCACTTATTTTCATAATCTATTTGGTTTTTATCTGTATTGATATTTTACTTTTGAGAGTAACTTTTCTTTGCCATATATCCACTCCCTACTTATTTGTTTATTGTGAACCTTTCTCCTTTCAGGTGCAATGGAGGGAGGGTCCTCAATTAAGACACAATTTAGCTTGTGGGAAGAACTGTATGCAAAAGGATTATTTTGACTGTCAAGAAGAAATTCCGGTATGAGGTGTGAAGGAAGTGATTGCTGCACTTGCCAGAGAGGTAAGGGACTGACTACATTCCTTCAGTGTGATAAATTAAAGCACATGTATTATGCCTCTTGGAATCTTAGACCTAAGAACATCTAGGATATGTGAAACTATTTATGTGAGGGATCTTGGAGAATGCGTAGTGTATTACGTACATAGTGGACTGTTTTTCTGTATGCTAAATCTCTTCTGTGACAGAAATTGTATGTGTCTGTGGCCAAATTGGCATCATCTATCTTTTGGTCCTGCCTGTCTTCCATTCCACCACTACTAACAAAGGATGGTAGATTGGTTACTGGCTCTAGGGAAAAGGCTGAACTGCTTCATCAAGTTTTTGAAGCTAAGCAATCAGCTGAGGCTGTCCCTCTCCCTGGTACTTGTCATTCTGAACTTCTTACAAAATTTACATTTTGCTTTAGGGATATTTAAGAAAATTCTGGATAATCTTGACAGCTGGGATGGAGAAGACCCTGATGGTTTCTTCCCTTTGTTTTTTAAAAAAGTTTCTAGCATGTTGTCTCAAAAGCTTAGTAGATTCTAAAGATTTTTATGTCGACGTAATATCTTTGCGGATGAGCACAAGCTTAGTAATACAGTGCCTGTTCCAAAGAGTGGTATATCTGCAGATTGCAGTAACCACAGGCCAATCTCTATTCTCCCTGTGCTCTCCAAAGTTCCTGAAATACTGATTTTCAAATCACTATATAAGTAAGTTGAATCTAAAAGATTGTTAGCTGATAGTCAATATGCTCTTTTAGACTTGGCATGCCTTTTGCAAGGGAAACCTTGATAAGGGTTTTGAGTGCAGAGTAATAAATCAGAGGCACTTATTTATAAACTTCAGAATCTTGGAGTGAGTGGATATGTTTTAGGATTTCTTGAAGATTTCCTTACAGGTAGGCAGCAGCAAGTTGCTGTGGATGGGACCTTTAGTGAACCAAGACCTATTGTGTCTGGAGTTCCACAGGGTGGTCCATTGTTATTTTTAATGTATTCAGGTGACATAATTGTTGACCTGGAAAACAAGATTGTTCAGTATGCCGATGATGCAACACTTCTGGGTGTGGTAAAGTCTCCATTTTTGAGAAATGAAGCTGCCTTCAGCCTCAATCAGGACATGGACCGGATCAGGGAATGGTGTAGTCGGTGGGGTATGAGGCTGAACTCCAATAAAACGAAAACACTATTGATTAGCAGATCTCGTACAGATTTCCCACCCCCCTCCCCTTCAGGTGGATGGAACTTTGCTAAACAAGTCTGAAACTTTAACTATTCTAAGTGTAACCTTAGGCTCCCATCTAACTTTTGAGAAACATCTAATGAAAGTTTCAGCAAATGCTGCACGAAAGTTAGGAATTGTTCGTAAGTCCACATATATTTATACAGTGATAAAATCAATACAACCTGTTTTAGGTAATTTGTCCTTCCTTTATTAGAATACTGTTCTCCGGTGTGGATGTCTGCCAGAAATTTATCTCTTTTAGACAGAGTGGTTCGTGGTGGTAAGTTTCTGTTTCCTAAAAGTGGTAGTTACGACTTGGCTCTTGTATGTCACTTTTTCGTAAGTTGTATTTCAACAAAGATCTTTCACATTCACAATTGATCCCTGATCCCCTTTACCTGCCGAGAGAGAGCAACCAGATTCACTGAACAGCAGAAGCACCAATACGCAGTAAATGTGCCTCGCTGTCGAACCTCTCAGTTCAAGAGGCCCTTTATTCCTCCTCACACTGTTGGACTGTGGAACAGCCTCCCAGAGGATGCCGTGCAATTGGAACTTCAGAAGTTCAAGCGAAGGTTCAATGCATTACTACCCTAATACTATTCTACTTGTATTTTAATACATGTTTATCTGTTTGTTAATTTATTAGTTTATTTTTGTTAATAAGTGACAGCTCCTCTTTCTGTATTTCCCTTTACCTTCTCTTACTTCTTCCTAATGAAGACCATATTCTTTGGAAGCTGGAATTTCAAGCAGTGGCCCCTGTGGGCTCTGTTCCATATGAATAGTTTCATCTTCTGAATGACATAATAATAATATTCTGGCAAATAAGCATTGTGAACAGAGGGAAAGCTATTTTAGGTCAAAAAGCAAGTCTACCTACATTACTTGCAACAAGTTAGATCTTTTAGTATCACAGTTTACAGAGCCAGTTAGAACTGAAAGGTTAATGAACAAGTTTGAAAATCTTGCAAAGGTAAAACTTCCCAATCCTCCCTGTCATGTCATGATGAGAAGATCGAGCAGAGATGCCGTAGTAACAAGTAATCAGTGAATGTTAGAAGGCGTTTGGGGGGAGGGGTGGCCGGGGGTGGTTAAGCAGAGTTAACATAAAGTCCATGGAATAGTCCCATTGTACCTGTACAAAGCCAGTGTGGAAGTTTAAGAATGTGCACTGATTACAGAATAGTGAATGAGGGCCACTGTGAAAGATGATAGGATTCCAATTTGGATTCAATACAGTGAGTGCATAGCATGCATGGTATGAAAGTGTTTAAAAAAGTTCATTTTGGTAGAGGGTATTATTATCTGATGACTATTTCTAAAGAGAGCAAACCTACTACTGTGTTTATAATTGCAAAAAAAGTTACCAATTTAAAAATTTATGTTTGGGTTAGCAAATGTGACTGCCACCTTCCTTCCATGGGCTGTGACTGTTGCTTTGAATGAGTTTCCAAAGAATGTTTTTATTTTTTGAATTATGATTTTATAATGAATCGGTAATGAAGAGAGTAAGCAGTTAGTGAGTATAGTGTTAAGAAAGTTGGAGTGAAAGTGATGATATCTAAATGTAAGTGGTTTGCAGTGAGAGAAGAGCTGGAGAAGAGAGAGAGTGAGAATGAAAGCTTATGGAAGGAGAATGAACAATCAAAGGTGCTAATGAGAGGAATGGAAGAGACCATAATGATGTGTCATTTGAAGAAAGCTGAGGAGGAGAGAATCGATGTAAAAAGATTGCCAACACAATATAGAGATCTGGGGAGTGCAAGGTGCAGGAGGGGGAGGAGGAAAGGAGGTGAAGAAGACTTCAACTCCTGTGGCAGCTCCCAGGAGAGAAAGTATGATAATAATGCCAAGTGAGTAAGAATCTGAAGGAAGGAAGAAAGGAAGACAAAAAATGAATGCTGGACACTGAGTGGCAGAGAGACTGTGAGGAAAGGAAAGGACAAGAGTAAAGAAGATTCATTGTAGTATTATTCCCCACTGAAAGAGAGTGAGGGCATGAGTGATGGTCTCAGTGAACAGGAAGAGTGATGCGTAGCAAGAGATGGAATGTAAGGAAGCACATAGAAAGAGTGTGCTGAATCATGCAGTGCCACAGATTGCAGAGATTAGTGTAACTGGAGTAAGGAACACAGCAGACTTCTTCAGGGACTAAGCATGGGCCAGAGCCTATGGGTAAATTAGAAGAGGCAGAGCCATAGTAAATCTAGTACTTATTCCCACAGTTGATCCTGAGGAAAATCTGACCACGATGAAGCACAACGTTCTCTTGAGAAAGTGCTGTTGGCCCATCTCTGCAACCACAAACCCAGTGCTTCCCAGGAGAAGTAACTGGAAGGCTACCCGCATCAAGGGGCTAAGCCTCCAGTGCTACAGCTGGAAGGTCAAGTGCCTAAAGCATGAATAATGAGAGAGCTTAGGTGCTCTTCTGGCCCTGGTGCCTGGGCACTGTGCCATGTATATACCACACATAAGCCTTAGGATCCTATTTCTTGTATTGATCAGAGCCACTGAGCTCATGGCACTCATATTATATGGCTGTAACAATGCCTTAGCTTAGCAGAGCAATCGTAGCCCCTGATCCAAAAAGGATGTCTAAGGTTGTCTCTTACCTTTAATCAGTATTGCTGTATTGAAAGAATTTCTTTTGTACTTTGCTAAGTCTGTTCTTTAGCCCAAAAAGCTGAAGAGTATGTTCTAGCCATTTAAGCAATTTTGTTGCATTCTTTAGATATTATGTTGCATTCTCTTGTATTTGTAGCATGTAGCATAGATTTAATAACTCATGTATTGTTAACATATTTCATGACCATGTTTATGATGTCATAGATTAAATGACTCCTTTGTAATTTAAATCATTCTCTGCATGTGGCTATTTATTATTTTCGTGCTGTGTTAGCTTAGGTCTATGTGAAATTCAGTTAGCTAAGTTATGACCTTGAGTCAGTAGCATTGACATTTCATTTTATTCCACAGTCAGTAACTTTAAACAAACGCAGACACCCTTTATGCTAGTATTGGAGACACGAAGTTAAGTTAGCTAGTAAGCTCACTCCTCCTCAGGGGGTAAGTTAGAGTTATATCCTTTAGCCTATTTCCATTTGCATGGGCAAGAACCCATTAAGGGGAGATAATTAACGTAATCGATACCAGTGACTCACTAGTGCAGACCTTCACGCCTGAAAGGGAGTGGAATGTCTGCTTAAAGGGGGAGCTCTTATGTTTTATGCTGCTGTATCGCTTAGTTCTTAATAATTCAGAAAAGATTCACAGTGAGTTGGGGGACAGGTATAGCCGCCAATATTGGAGTGACAGATCTTTACGGGGTGTTTGCTGTCCCCTTCGAAGTGTTGGGACTTAATGTGTCGCCAGGGAAAACTCCTGCAAAATAATCAGTGTTCCCTCCTAGCCAAGCCCATACCTAACTCTCCCCCTGTCTGTTTTTAATCTACTTATTAATCTCCAGGTGCGCGTCCGGGTCATCGCTTGAAGCCATGCCTACAGCATCTTCTCAGCCTTAAAAGGGGCACGTCGACAGAGATCCTCAATTAGTCTGTTCCAGTACACCGAAGGCTCTGCCTGTCTGAGTACTGAGCGGCGTGCCCAGCAGGCCCTCACCTTCCCATACACTTTGAGGACTTTGAACTTAAGCCAGACTTCATCACAAGATAGTTCAGATCTACTTCGCCTGGAGAATCTTCTATCCAAGCGTCACAGAGAAGCAAAGTACGGTACGTCCTGGGGCTTGAGGGTTAGTTCTAAGCGAGTGTAACTTTTTCTCTAACTCGATATGCCTCTCTCTCACCATTCATTATTTAATTCAATACCTTTTCTTTGACTTTGCAGTAGCAGTCTATTTATGAGTGTCCAGTGCATAGAGTAACACCATTCCCTTGCTAGAAGTGACTGGAATAACGCAATCCATTTAACTTGTGTGTTACCTCGTCCTGAGAGAGAGAGAGAGAGAGAGAGAGAGAGAGAGAGAGAGAGAGAGAGAGAGAGAGAGAGAGAGAGTACCTTATTAGTAGTCTTATGTGGAATTATTCCACTTCCAGGAGTGTTGTCAGTGTCGTTTACTAAGTAGACGTTTCTCCTGTCATCCTGATTTGCCAAGAGGGAATCCTCCCTAGTGGGCTGATATAATTGCACTGATGAACTTAACGAACTGTTGTATATTATGGTCCATTCATGTGCACCTTGGTTTGTGCTACTCTCCAATTCACTGATTTATTCTACATTTACATTCTAGCGAGATCCATCTCCTTTAATTTACCTGTGTGCTTGTGTAAATTAAGTTAGTGTTAAGAAGCAAAATTCTCACTTGGCCACCTACCAATTGTTGTTAGCTCCTTTTTTTTTGGTTAAGGTATTTCGAGAGTTTTATTGCAAGGTCCTATTGATTAGCAGTAACGTAATCGCCAGCTCACCCCAAAAGCCCGTAATAATAATAATAATAATAATAATAATAATAATAATAATAATATATATTCTCCTTCTTTTCATATATATATATATATATATATATATATATATATATATATATATATATATATATATATATATGATGTTCTAAAATATGGTAGTTACTAATAACTTGAACGTATGGTTGAAGGAGGGAGTACAACCCAGGTGATCCTAAAGATACCTTTATTGGCGACGGTTCAAAACACAAGGTCCCATTTTAAAGCTAAAAAGACAAAAACTACAATAAAATCAACATGAAAAGCGCTAAAATACAAATACAAGACCCACTGCAATATAGATAACAAAATGAAAGCCAGCTATAGCAGAACCAGCCGCCAAGAGAGAGAAAGGAAGGAAGGAAGGTCGAAGAGTCCAAGGAACAGACCAGAGACGACCAGAGGCAACAGCTCCTCACGGAAGGCCGAGAGTTGTCGAGGAAGGAAGACCGCCAAGCGCTCCATTGAGGAACAAGTTGTTTAACAAACAAAGATTCCAGGATTGTCAGTAGTTCTCCATCGATGCCCGTCCCATTATTTCAAAATCTTTGAATGCTTGCATTTATTTGGGTGTTGTCTGATGTTGGAAAATTCAGGATGAACAAGTTTGCTGCCAGTATGATAGCTAAGGCCTTTGTTGCAATCAGCTCTGACCCTTAGCAATAACCTCTGCGTGGATCCCACGTAGGTCCCTAGATTACATCTGGGGCAACTGAACTTGTACACAACACATGAGGTCATCAAAGGGTCAAGGTTATCTTTGAATGTAAACAAACTGCCCAGAGTAAAGGGATTTGCTGGAAGGTATTCAGTTTAATTGCAGGTATATAATTAAATAAAAGTTTTCTTAGTACATTGTAAACATTTTTATCGTGGACTAAGGGTCCATTTGCATAAAATGGAAGCTTAGGCCCAGTAGGTAAGGAGACTTTTGGATAAAATCCCAGCCTTATTAAGAAGTTTGAAGGTATACCGGTGAAAAACAGTGTTGGGAAATAATTACTTGTAAAATATTTGTAAAAAAAAAAAGATTCATTCGTGAAGAAACTACCAACCGGATGTCACTGAGGAGGCAGCAGAAAGTAATGTAGATAAAGAGTTTCATTCAACCATAAAAGCTGCGACTATAAAAATTAGAACGTAGTCCTGCAAAAGTTTTCTTCCAGTAAACTGAAGCGTTACTGCGGTCATATTGTCGTGAGACAAGAGATCCAAGGCAGGTATTTTATTGTCTTTCACTCAGTTATCCCTCGCCACACACAAGTAGGTCAGGGTGTGGCCTTACTAAAAAACATCTCATTATCTCGATAAGGTTGATAAGGCTGAACATCGTCTCTTTGGTGTAGAAACGACAGAGAGAGAGAGAGAGAGAGAGAGAGAGAGAGAGAGAGAGAGAGAGAGAGAGAGAGAAATAATGTGAATTTTTCTTTCCTTTACATACTGAGTGGACAATTCTTTTTATGAATCACGTCTTCTTCTCGCTCTTTCTCTCCTTCTCTCCCTTTGTCTCTGTCTTTTTTTATTCATACATTAAATACGCAAATTTTCTTTAGAAACAACGTCATTTCTCTCTCTCTCTCTCTCTCTCTCTCTCTCTCTCTCTCTCTCTCTCTCTCTCTCTCTCTCTCTCTCTCTCTCGTTTATATACAAAGTAGACATTCTTTTTCTGAAATCATTTATCATCTCTCTCTCTCTCTCTCTCTCTCTCTCTCTCTCTCTCTCTCTCTCTCTCTCTCTCTCTCTCTCTCTCTCTCTCTCTCTCTCATATACAAAACAGACGGTTCTTTTCTGAAATCATGTCTCTCTCTCTCTCTCATTTATATACAAAATAGTCTTTTTCTGAAATCATTTATCATTTCTCTCTCTCTCTCTCTCTCTCTCTCTCTCTCTCTCTCTCTCTCTCTCTCTCTCTCTCTCTCTCTTGTGTATATACAAAATAGACAATCCTTCTCTGAAACCCTGTCATTCTCTCTCTCTCTCTCTCTCTCTCTCTCTCTTCTATTCTCATTTTAATTCCAGTGGGTCCACCTGTAATGTCAGTACTATAATAGCGAACTTTCATGTGCCGTCTCATATTGTATATTGATATTCAATCTCAGTTCCTTGTCTGAAGAAGGTTTACCCTTTTAGATGCCGTCGTGGTTCTGGACGGGGAGCTAGCTCAGTTTATTCAAGTGAAAAGTGGAAAAATATAAATGCTTTTAAACTACTGGCTCGACAGTCCCTTTGACAGAAAAGAACTTCTGCCGAGCTCCATCCTGAGAGTACTTGCCGTGGGAACTATTTCAGGGGGTCGAAGTTTCACGGTTATTCATGTTTTGACTGGAATGGAAAAAACAGCATTTGTTTGTCGGTCAGGTGCTTGGGCACACAGCACTAACGGTGACAGAAGTTTATGCCTGCCATAGTCCCTAGTCAGAAGGGTCTCTGGGGGTCGGGGGTAACAAGTTAATTCAAGTGAATTGTGGAATAAATAAAAATACTTCCAAACTGAACATTAGGTACTTTTCTTTTGATAGTTTGCTGCAGCTGAAAAGTTCAATTGCAATGTTTTGTTCACAGCGTTTTGTTTTAAGACTTTGAAATTATTTTGTCAGAAAATGAACGCACAAATTCCATTTTTCCCAATAAGAAACCCGTAAGCGTCATCTAGATACGGGAGACACAACCAGGGCCGGATAAAAGGGAGGGCAACAGGGGCTATAGCCCCAGGGCCCCCACAGAAAGAGGTGATTTCCATGACCCATTATACATTTTATCACTTTATGGGTTTTCATTTTCTTTTTACCACCTTACTGTAGTGACCTTTTGTTTTCTGTTACCTTTTCATTTTTAATCCTCTCTTTTTCATTTCTTTCCTCACTTTATCTTGTATTTTCTTTCCCTTAAATAAAAAAAGAAACGTATTGGTAAAGATATATCACTTTGTTCATGTTATCTATTATTCTGTTAGACCAGCAGTTAGGCTAACAGAACTATTGTACAGACAATTGTTTAGAAGTTTAGAATGACATAAATTGAAAGGAGTGACTGCTATTTTAATCAAGAAAGCAGAAGGAGAGTAAGAGTAGGCTAGTCTCTTTAATGAAAGTTGAAAATTCGTAAAGAAATACACCGTCAGCTTACGCTATGCGTAGTGCTTTTGTTTATTGTTATTTCTTGTTGTCAGTCGAGTCTGACATTTGGTGCCGTGAATCCAGTGATTACAAAGGCGCCTGAAGAAGCTGAATTGTATTTCGTGAAATTGTTTCAAATAACAATAACGTTCTTTGTCCTGTAAGGTGTCCACGCTTACTCCGGTGTTTCAAAGTAAGTTATAGAGAATTTCGCTTGTTTATTTAACTTACTTTGGCTATCTTTTGTGGGGTTGCAGTGACATTATGGTAGGCTAATAGGCCTGCTGGAATTTTTAGCGTAGACTACTCTATTTCGATTAATATTTCCAATTTTCCCCTTGTTTTTCCATTGATTTCCTGTTGACATGCATTTATTTATAGGTGTCGGAAATTCTTTTTATCTTATCATTAAAAAGTAGACTTAAAAAGTAGTTATTGCTGGAGGCAAATAGAAATGATACCTGATCACAGCAATGAGCAGTCCACAATATCTTTAACTACAGCTGTTCCAAAAGTTCCTATAACTTCATTATATGATGTACTACTACTACTACTACTACTAGTAGTAGTACTGCTGATAATAATAATAATAATAATAATAATAATAATAATAATAATAATAATAATAATAATAATAATAATAATAATACAGTATATAAATAGGTTGTTGGGCATTCGACCAACATTATCGCAAAAGGAGGGTGGGGGGGCGGTGGGGGGGCCTTGATTGGCGAGGCATGACTTTATGACATAGTAGGTGGTAAGACGCTAATTCCTAGATTCAATCCTTTATTCAACAGTGAGCAAATATAATTTTTCCCCTCCCTCACTGAAAGGGCAAAAACCATGAAATGTAAGAGATGTGAGCCAAAAATGAACTAACCTAACCTTGTCACTGAATTGGCTAGTTTCGCCCCCACACCCCCCTTAGTAATTTTTATGTGCACTAGCCTAACCATGAACACTGACCTAACCTCCTAACTTGTCACTGAATTGGTTAATTTCTAGATGGGGGGGGTGGCTTCGCCCTCCATGCCACCCTTATATCAGTGGGGGCTTCACCCCCAAACCACCCTTTGTGATCTTTACACCCCCTTAATTTTTTTCCTAGCCAGGTGGTCTGCTCCCGACCCCCGTAGGAGGCTGTAAATTATAGAAAACTGGCGAGCATTGCCTGGAAGACAGTCTGTCGGACTGTCAAGACCTCCTGGAAAAAGCGACAGACATAAAACTCCTCGTATATACGAAAGTGATGCAAAGAAACGCAAAATGCCTCAAGCACGTGATAAAAAACATCTTGAAGCAATGTCAAAAGTGCCCCTAATAAGCACCTACTTCGACCTTGCTGCCATAAAACAGCCTGTTGAAAACGCTTCAGAGCCGTCAGAAGAGGCGTCAACAAGTAAATGAATTACAGAAACTGAAACACCATCTTCAGAGAAGGCAGAGCTCTTGGACATATCTTCAAGCAGCTCTACACCAGTGTATGAAGTCGACACAATGTTCCAGGGTGAACATGAACATAAGGACGTACCGGAACATGAGGAAGATGTTGCTATGGAAAAGGTCAGTAGGAAAAATCAAGGTTTTGAGAATGATATTGGTTTATGGCCTGAGTCATCTACAGAAGAAATGATAGCCTTTTGGGCAAAGAAGGGATCAAGTGAATCACAACATTGTGATGAACAGTTACTGGATAAAGCTTCAAAACTCCAAGATCAGGTGAAAGGGAAGAGTGGAATTCATTACTCAGGTAAATGTTCACGAAATTTGTTTCAGAGGAAAACACTGAATAATGAAATAATTAATCGTTCATGGCTCTGTTTCTCTCCAACAACTGGCAAAGTTTATTTTTTTCCCTGTAAGCTTGTTAATTCAGGCTCTGAAAAGGGCAGATTAGCCACTGATGGATTTTTTGACTGGAAGCATGGAAATGACAGGTTAGCTGATCACGAGAAATCAAAGTGCCATCTAGAATCCATCATTACTGTAGCCAAACTAGGGAAAGAACATGGCAGAATAGATCAAGAATTATCAAAGCAAGTAGCTCAGTTGCAAGAATACTGGTGTAAACTTCTTACACGTATTGTTGTAAGTACAATTAAATTTATCGCTGAGCGAGGACTAGCATTCAGAGGCACAGATGAACTGACTGGTTCTCCATCAAAGTATACTGGAACTCCTATCAGATGATCCATCTCTTGCAACTCACATCAAACAGCATGCAAATAAAGGACGAGGTCACACAAATGATCTCTCCTCTACAATTTGTGAAGAAGTAATTGGAATAATGGGCGAACATGTACTGCAAGAAATAATATCAAGAATCAAGAAGTCAAAATATTATTCTATTTCTCTTGACTCAACCCCAGATGAGGGTCACATTGATCAACTAACTTTAGTCATACGCTATATGGAAGACACATTGCCAAAAGAAAGGTTCCTGACATTCATGGACAATCGAGGTCACAATGGTTCTGATATGGACAAAGCCCTGTTTCAATTTTTAGAGGGCCACAATATTGATCTCAAAGATTGCAGAGGGCAGTCCTATGATAATGCTGCTAATATGAGTGGGAAGTATAAAGGAATGCAAGCCCTCATCAAAGACAAGAATCCATTATCAGAGTTTGTGCCATGCTTTGGACATTCCCTTAATTTGGTGGGAAAGGCAGCAGTTAATACATGCTCTGCAGCTATTCACTACTTTGTCTTTGTTCAACAAATTTATTTGTTTTTCACAGCACCCACGGCACGCTATGCTACGCTCAAAGAAGAATTAACAAGAGCTGATAAGCAGTTGTGTGTTCCCAAGCGACTAAATGAAACGCGTTGGTCTTGCAGAGCAGATGCAACAAAGGCTATAGTACATGGTTGCAGAGAGATGAGAGAGGCTCTTTATGACATAATGACTGATGAGGAAAACAAGGCTGTGGCTCGGAATGAAGCATGTCATTTACATGGAAAAATGGGTAAATTAGAAATAGCCATTTACGCCACATTTTGGAATGACATCCTAGAAAGATTCAGTGCAACAAACCATATTCTACAAGATCCAAAAATGGTTCTCAGTACTGCAGTGAAAGCACTCAAGTCTTTGAAAACATTTATTGAAACAAAGAGAGAAAAATATGAAGAATATGAAGCAGCTGGAATCAGACTGTCTGGAACAGAAGAGTACACTGAAGTTTGCTATTGTGTGAGGAACGTGCGTCTTAATCCACTTGATTGTGGTAAAGCAGAGGATGCCCAGATGAGTCCTAAGGTAAAGTTTCATGCAAACAGTTTCCTTCCAGTTATTGACCAAATTGTCCAATCTCTGAGAGACAGAATAGCTGCTGCTTATGATGTTGTATGTGAGCGCTTTGGATTCCTCAATCGCCTGGAAGATATGGATGCTCATGAGACCAATTCAGCCGCAGCTAGTCTTGTGAGTTTTTACAAAGGTGACCCAGAGCCCAGTCTCAAAGATGAACTCGTTCATTTTGTTGAACTGGTAAAACTTGACAGAAAAGACAATAAAAAAATTCCAAAAGAACTCTACTTCTACAAAATTTTCCTTGACAGTGACTTACAGGCAACTTTTCATAATGTTGAAATCTTGTTGAGAATCTATTTAGTATTAATGGTGTCCAGTTGTAGTGGTGAAAGGTCATTTTCCAAGATGAAAATAATAAAAACCCGACTGAGAACGCCAATGAGCCAGAGTCGTCTTTCATGGTTGGCTATAATGAGTATTGAAAGTGATATTCTTCGGGAAATAAATTTTCAGACAATAGTTACAACTTTTGCCTGTCAGAAAGTACATAAACCTGCTCTGTTCCTGTAAATTAGTTAAATAATAATAATGTAGAAGCTTCCTTGGTGTTTCCTTAGCTACGGTCCTTCCTATATGTGGAGACTATACAGTATATTCTATAATACCTACTTAATCTGGATACTAAGAGTTCTTAATTTTTTGCCAATAATAGTCCTCAGTATAACCCAGAATTGCCCAGGTGGAAAATGCTCATTGCACTCGCCCCTCCACTTCACTAAAAATAATAATAATAATAATAATAATAATAATAATAATAATAATAATAATAATAATAATAATAATAATAATAATAATAATAATAATAATAATAAGAAAATAAAATAAAATAAATACATCAACTGGATATAGGGCCCCCACAAATGATGTGCCCCTAGGCCCCCACAGCTGTGGATCCGGCCCTGGACACAACTATGGTGTGCTATAACACTTTTTATTCTATTTTCCACTCAAAAAAGCCTATGGACTAGGAGAACAAAGTCAAAATTAACATTATATTCACCACATAAAAGTCCAGTCCTTTAGACAGACATTTTCTATAACAATGCAAGTCCACAGAAACTATCATCTAATCATCTTCATCATCCCCACTGCAGCTTTCGCTGTCTCTACTCCACTGGGTGTCAGGTTCTCAAGTATCAAAGTCAGTGTCACTGCATTCATCTTCATCACTTTCATCCTCATCACTCTCAGTCCGATTACACTCTCATTCATTGTTGACATTCTCCTTTTGACGAGCAGCCAGCTAGTTGGAAGTGCATTTCCTTCAGAGCAGAGTGGTAAGAAGCGCCCATCGTTGTCAACCCACCCATAGTTTAATGGATCACTTGTACCAGCACGTTTCCAGAGAACTGAAATATGGTTGACTCACTTTATATGCTGTTCGGGTTTTTTTTGACATGGAGGTAGTGATGTACAGTTGATTTTCCTGACCTTTTCAGCTATTTTTCCACCAGAGAGTCATTTTAATGAAGCTTTGATATCTGGCTTCATCGATGTTATTCAGGTGTTTGAAACCGTAGATTCTGCAGATGAATCCAAAAACTGCAGTTTTGTTAACATTGTCGATGCAGAGACTACGAGTACTGCAATGGCACCTGGATCCTTCTCCAGTTCTGAAAAAAAAGGAAAAGCAAAGTCTTTCCCTTTCGATAAAAAGCTGATGTGAAGTGACATCCTGTTAGAGCGTGGATGGAATCAAGGCTTCACAGAGAAAGGACTCAAGTATTGTGGCCATGCCTGATGCATCTCTGAAGCGACGAGTATTTCCAGATCCATGGTCCATCATAATGTATGAGTCTGGTTTCTTTTCAGCAAGTGAAACTATAAGACCCAACACATCGGTGTCAGACGAGCGAACTAGGACGTTTCCTGGAGTTTTTGTAGAATGGAATATGACAAGAGTGTCTGCTTCTTCATGATTCGCCTGATAGAATTCTGATTCTTCAACTTTCAACATTCCCATTGAATTTACCTACAGTTTAATTAACACGCTTCCAACCGTGTGAAACTTAAACAATCTTGTTATGAATCGCTATGGCAAAATGCTCCTTCCTAACTTCCCTCATCAAGAAAGCAGCAAATTCTTCTTTAAAAAGACCATTTTGTAAAAGTTCTACTCCCTTATTTCGCTGTTGCTGTTCGGAACTGCTTATTTTGAAGACCTCGTTCAAGTCACCTCTTTTCTGTCTTTCACAATCTTTACTTGTGGCTGCATGTAGTGATCAAGTAGCAGATGGACATTAGGTTCTTTTCCACCACAAACCTTGACCAGCACATTCCTAACTATAGTGCCGTAAAACTTCATGCAGCAGAAGTCCCCCATCAACTAGAAGAGTCTCATGTAATATTGGTAGTTTGCTATGGTTAACAGCCAGTTTCTTATCGAGGATTCTTGCAAGATTGGTTTTTCCGGTATTTTTTGGTGTGCCGCCCGCATGGGCCAATGACAGCGGAACCTCTGTTATTGGGAGTTTCAGGAGGTTTTGAAGATATAAATTTTTTTTCCATTGTCAGCAAGTGACCAAATGCATCTCGGACACCTTCAGCAGCTGCAAGGACCTTTTCTCCTCGGTGGTCTTTCGTCTGAGATTTTCAGCTGCAAAACTCTGCACCTTAGCCTGCTTGATCCTTTTCAGCATTCTTACATTGCTTTCTCTGCATTCAGCAAGAAGCTGTTTCCTCAACTGGCCCCACGAGTTAATGTTCCAATCAAATAGTCTGTTGTTCCCTGGTTTGCAATTTATCCTGTTGTCAGATTGACTAATTGGAGTGGTGAATTAATTAATGTCAAATGGGTTGCATGTTATCTCCACAGTATCATGAAATGCCTTCACGTCCCTGTTATCAAGTCTGGTTCGGTGTGGAGTCCTCTGCTTCAGTGGAGCCTCTCCTGGTTCGATGCCACTAATGGAGTTCATTTCAGAAACAGCAAGACTTCTTTGTGTAAGTGTAACACACCATCGTCTGAATGCTGTGGCTGGATTTCCAAAATGTGTAACGCCTTTTGATGATGAAGCAGCATCACGGTTCACAGTCTGCTCTCGTGTGATGTCAATTGGTGATCTTGAATGGGAGTTCTTACTTGCTTCGTTCGGTTGAAAATGCACCTGCCTTCAATACATCCAGTGCTGAGGGATCCAGCGTTTGCATTTTTGGCAGAAACCTTGCACCCCACCGAGCAAAGAATATTTCAACTAACTGAGGTAAAATCTTTATGTACAAATCAACATCATTCGTCCTAACAGCTCGCTGGATTTCTCTATACATGCAGGTGACCACATAAAAGTAGGCAGCCCATATGCAGCTGTGTTTCCTAGATTTCCCTCAGTCACATATTCTTCATATTCTTTAACTGATGTACAACAATCTTCTTGCTTGGATATCTCAAGTAATGCACCATTATCAAGGTTGGTTTTCAGTGTATCGATGATGTCAACAAATATTTCTGAGAATTGTGTTTCTGAGAGAAATCTTTCAAACAACAATTTTTCCAAGGTATTTGCAATGATTTGGTGAAGCCTATTGCACCTGTTGTAGGTTTTCCTTTTGTGAAACTATTCAGGGAACCTTCAGCTAAGATTCCTGATTCAGTCATCAGATATTCTAAACCGGAGTCTGCAATGAATGTGTCTATGGCACCAAAAAAAAAAGGGCCAGTTCAATATGAGAATGTCCGAGTAATATGATCAGGTCATCAAATGTAGCTGTTTAAGCACCTGAATAGAATATGCTTTTAGAGCAACCGCTAAGTCGTAGGTGACGGGACGATAAATCATTCCACTTTCTTCAGCAATTGACAGTGATCTATTCATTGTTGCGACGGCAACGTGGTTGTGACATTGGATCTAAGTACGCTACAACCGTCACAGGCAAAGGATCTTCGACAGTGACAAGTTTTACTATTTTTCATAACATTTCTAATAACGAGAAACAAAAAAAAAAAAGTAATAATACCCACAAAATATTTCGCACGTCTCAAATCTTCCATCACCTGTGTTTGTTTTTGTTCTGCAGTTCTTGTTATTGCCGCATGGAGCCAGTGTGAATGAATATATCGGCCATAGAGTGGGGGCCACTTTGAGCTTTCTGTCCCCCCAAACTATCAACTGAAAATTTCTGTCATTTGTGTTTTTCAACAGCGCAGCCCCTAATCTTCAGTTCAGTTTGGAAACATTTTTATCCATTCTTCTTTTCACTTGAATTAACCTGTTACCCCCGACCCCCGGAAACCCTTCTGACTAGGGTCTATGGCAGGCATAAACTTCTGTCACCATTAGTGCTAGTGCCCAAGCACCTGACCGATAAACAAATGCTGTTTGTTTAAATTTGAAAGTGACGTTGCCAACTAGCGAATGAAAACCGCACATAAGAAGATGTTAATTAGCCCAAAGAGGAACGAGGTCCCAACTCCCAAGAGAGGACCACCGTCAGTTATGCGTGTGGCGTCGTGTTGAGCTGATAAAGAACGCGTCATTAGGTTCAGGATTCCTTCCTCCCTCGTCCTCTTCATGTTGTTTAGGAAGTGGGTTTGTCACACCTTCATGAATCAGTGCATACAAGGCTTGAAGGTGAGTCACAGGCACATTTAGAATTACTGACTGATGACTTACATCGGTAATGTCTGCATGTAGCCAAAAATATATAACAACTATACATATATTTAGGAAGGTAAATTCTCTCTCTCTCTCTCTCTCTCTCTCTCTCTCTCTCTCTCTCTCTCTCTCTCTCTCTCTCTCTCTCTCTCTCTCTCTCTTTGAGAATCCCCGTCTTATCTTATCACGAGATGTCTCAAAAGTTAACCTTTGTTTTCTCACAAAGAAAAAAAAAATACTTCATCTAAACCAGTCACTCGTTGTTGCCCATTTTCTAATCAGCAAAGTTTTCCATTTTTTTTAACCCAATAAATAAATAAATAAAAGAAAGGCTTCTATAAAGGAAGCTTTGGGGCAAAATCATTATCAAACAGAAAATGATTTCCGATTCAGCTTCTTCTTTCTTGTGGCCACTGAATATTTGTCTATTTGTCTTTCATTCAGTGTTGCTGCGATGCCACTGTAGATGTGTGGCTTTCTGGACTCACCTTCCTTTGTTTTCATTTTCGTTTCTCTCACAAAACTGGAGACTTTCTTCATTAAACGATGTCTAACATAAATTAATAACAACTGAATATTATTTTTGTAATTAGAACAGTAACTTTATTATCAAATGTCATAATGAAACTGCGGATACGAAGTTCTTCAGATGAACGCATCAGGTGCTTGTGCTGTCTCTGGGCGAGGAGGGGGAGGGGGAGGGGGAGGAGGCATTCTCCTCCTCCTCCTCTTCCTCTTCCCTCTGGCCTTTGGCTATAAGGCCGGATTCGGGGGGGGGGAGGAGGCATTCTCCTCCTCCTCCTCTTCCTCTTCCCTCTGGCCTTTGGCTATAAGGCCGGATTCCTTTTTGGTCTCTCGGGAGGAAATCCATATCTCTCTCTCTCTCTCTCTCTCTCTCTCTCTCTCTCTCTCTCTCTCTCTCTCTCTCTCTCTCTCTCTCTCTCTCTCTCCATTCTATTCTCATTTCCATTCTGATGGGTCCTCCATCTATATGATCAGTGTTTCCTGTGCTGTGTCACACTGTATATTGATATTCAGTCTCAGTTCCTTGCCTCAGTCTGAGTGTCAAAGCCGAAGCTGAGACTGAAGAAGGTTTCCCCTTTCAGATGTCGTCGCGGCTCTTTCAGTCTTTAGTCATCCCAGATTTCAAGTGTGCAGAGAACCCACCCGTTCAGATTCCCAAATTCATCCAATTTTAGTTTTCTGTAAAAGAAAACTATTGTGCCGGCTGCTTTGTCTGTCTGTCCGCACTCTGTCTCTCCGCACTTTTTCCTGTCCGCACTTTTCTGTCCGCACTTCTTCCTGTCCGCACTTTTCTGTCCGCACTTTGTCTGAGGAGGCTAGAGGACCGGAAATTGGTATGTAGATCATCCACCCTCTAATCATCAAACATACCAAATTGCAGCCCTCTAGCCTTCTCAGCAGTTTCTATTTTATTTAAGGTTAAAGCTAATCATGATCGAACGTCTGGCACTGCTACAGGTCCCAACAACACAGGGACTGCGGCTAAGAGTTTCATGGGCCGTGGCTGAGGCCACCACCGGACCATAGCTGAGTTTCATGGGCCGAGGCTGAAAGTTTCATACATCATTATACGCTGTACAGAAAACTCGATTGCGCCGAAGAAACTTGGGCGCATTTTTCACTTGTTAAATGATGCTACTCTGGGAAAATTGTTGTTCTTCTAAACTTACTTTCTCTTGCGCGATCAACAGTGCAACGAATCCTTTTCAGACAGAAGGCTCCAGGACTCAGCTTATTAGTAAGGGTCTGTTCAAAGCAAGGAAGACAAAGACACCACTTCCTTCATGCAAGCAAGCAAGCCTCTTCTGAGTTCTGCCTCAAACCGTCGTCACGAAGAGACTGAGGACTTAGAAGCAGCAAGAAGGCAACACTTGTAGGAAAGGACATGCAAGGAAACAGTCCATGATTTCTACGGCAGTTGCCATCTCCCTCTGCCATGTTTCTGTCCCCAACTCTTCTTCTTCTTCTTCTTGTCTCTGGATGAAAAACTTTCTTGTATACTTTTTCTCTCCAGACACTTCGAATCCGAAACAAGGACGTGAATGTTTGCCTCTAAAAGCTAAGAAGGAGTTCTGTGTGTGTGAGAGAGAGAGAGAGAGAGAGAGAGAGAGAGAGAGAGAGAGAGTATGAGAAATACTTATCATGAAGGTATTTCCCCACCCAGTGACACCTCCCCTAACCAGACTTGTGTCCTTATCAGCTCATGATAAGGATAGTCTGTTGCAAGGCTGCCCCTTCGTAGATGGTGAAGAATCTCTCACCTTCCTGATTGGTGTTTCTAACTGAGGGAAAGAGAATTCAAAAAAGGAAGATTCCTACAGGCAGAGGTAATGCAATCCTGGGGTTTCTCTCGCAAATGAAGAATAAGACGACCGCCGTATCAACCACAAGGAAACAGAGCACTAGTGAAGTGAGGGCACCCAGCTTCGTCTCTGCCTGCTCCAAGATCAGCTACTTCAGTTTTTATCTCGTGGCTCCTTTAACATAAACATTTGTTTATTAATTATTGTTCAGCTTTTGGAAGTTGTTACATGTTAATTGGTATTCCACCCTTGAAAAGTTCTCTTTACTTTCATGTATGAGTGTTTCGTGGGCTTGGTCTTCTGCCTCCTGCCACACTGGACTCTTTAAGAGGCGATTTGCATATTTTCGTCTCGATTGACGAGGGATTGCCTTCGGCTCTCCTGTAGAGAAGTTCTCATCTTTATTCACAACTCATTGTTCATTGTGGCGATCACCGCCTTGCAACATTGCCCTGCTCTATTTGGATGGACTTCTTGCTTCAAGTGGGCTTGTCTGCTGCTGATGCATCAATGTCACTGGATGCACACGCCTGACCCCCTTTGTGCTTACGGACGTGCTCTCGTGCTCTCAGGTGTACTGAGACCATCGTCATCGCCCACATCCTGAGCTCTCTTCTATTGTTATGGAGGCGCCTCCAGAATCTTCCTGCAAACAGCCGTTGACTCGACATCTTCTGAGGGCCGTTAGGAGGCCTTTTGGTCACGAAGAAGAGTAAGCATCTGATTCTGTGCCTTCTTTGTGTCCAAAAGTAGACTCATTTCCTTATGGTTGAGCATTAGTGTCCTGGGACGACTAATCCGTCGAAGTGCCATCGAAACCATCACTAGTTTGATAAACTGCTTCAGTGTGGAGATTATTGCCTTGTTTTTGTCTGGTGTGGGGAATCTACCTTCATGATATGGCCATGTAATATGTTTATCATTCCATGATTTTGATATATTTACTGTTCTGGTTATAAAGTATTCTGTGTAATGATAATAGTTGTTGAATATTGTATGTAGTTTAATGTCAGATCTCACAAATACTAGTGATTTTAGATAACTTAACAGCATAATTTAGAATTAATAATATGTTTTTAGCAGTAACGTAATGTATCAGCAACATGTGTGTGTTCTGCGAATGCTTTGTTTTGCTTTGCGTGTCATTGTGCAATATAATGTGTTGACAGGTCGGGATAGCAGTTCAGTCATGTAGGATTTTTGTCCCATACGAGAAAAAGACGAATGATTTCGCAATGTTATGTGTATTGTTCTGATCGTGTCCCATACGATTTTCTGTTCTAGTCACGTACGCCTTTTTGAGAGTAAAAGCACATGTCTCGATCGATTACGTCATGTTTTGTAAGACTGCAGTTCATAATGATTTGCTCAGGAAGTGACGTCATCTTCCTTTTCTAGAATATTCTCTTGGATCTCGTTCCCAAAATGTAGGTTTTGCTTCTTGCTGGAATCCTAAAGTTTGCTCATTCTGATTTCAGAGACCTTTCGTGTGGCTCTCTCTCTCTCTCTCTCTCTCTCTCTCTCTCTCTCTCTCTCTCTCTCTCTCTCTCTCTCTTCAAAAGAGAGAAGTTGTTAACGCAAAATATTTGTGGGGCCATTGATATTAATCTTAGCTTTTGAGATCTGATAACGATAGTAGTGGTAACCAGTGTATATATTAGTAACGGCAACTAACAAAAAAGTGTGTTTTGTGAATCTCAAGCAGCTGCATTTGGGGAGCTTTTGGGAAAGTTTTCACAAGCTTGTGTAAGGTAGCGTGAATTTTACTTATTATTTCCATGGTACAATAAGGTGTATTAAGGGATTTTTGCCTTAGTGAAGTTGTTTCGGTAAATCTTTTGTGTATTTTTGTGTGTTCTTGTGTTTGCAATCTCTTAATTTTTTACATTTTATGTAGTGGTGATTTAACATTTATTTACTTAGCATTTTAAATATTTCTTAATAATTTAGCATTAAATACTTGATTTATTTTTCATTTAGATTCCTTTTCAAGTCTGAAGTATTTTGCTTGATTGATTCAGTTTCTTGATAAATTTACCTTTGTAATTTAACTCAAGAATTAATAAAAATTTTGTGTTGTTTTCAAGTAATAACAACCTTTTTCAGATTGTGAATTGTAATAATAAATTTTGAATTTAGAAAATAAATTTTTATATTTAAATAAAAAAAATGGTATTTCATTCATTTATTGACCACCAGTGAATAGGATTAACTGTGTGCATAAGGCAAAGTGATAAACATGTTTTGTTCCTTTAGTTTTGCTGAAGCGAAATAGTTAAAGTTGTTTGACGGAGTGATGCCCATTTCTTCTAGTATATTTCTTGCCTAATTGTTGATGCCTCAAACTTGTTTTGATAAACTTAGTTTGATTTTTCACATGATTAATGAGCTTTTTAAGGGATCTCTGTTTCCTCTAGAGTACTCAGTCGTAATTTCCTATTGTTATGAGAGTTCAGGTATCTAGCTGAAGTGAGGTAAAGTTTTGACTTCTATGATTAGTTGTGTAATAACCAGGTACTTGGAACGCTTCGTGACACTGTGTAATGGTCTATTGCTGTAAATATTGTGTCAGTTAGGTTAAGGTTTTCCCTCTTTCTTTCTTGCATCTCCCACTTATCACTGATTTAGTGCGGAAGTTGTTTTTCTTTTTTTCTCCCTTCTCCTCAGCACTTAACCGAGGTAAAGTACCACGCACTCACACAAAACAAAAACCAATAAACATAATTTTCACATAAAACAGTAAAATGATAGAAAAAAGAGCTCTCAGAAACAAAATCCTGGCATACTCAGCTATAAATATTAAAGCAAATCCACCTTCCCTCTAAGTGTCGTTTGCGTGAAGGTCAAGTGTGAGTCTGAATGGGAGTTGCAGGTGAATGTGTTCGTGCCCTCAGCCAGTAATTGGGGGACGTGTGCAAATAATTTATTGTAATAAATGTGGGCATTTCCGTTCAAGTTTTCAATGACCCCTCAATCAATAAAGTGTCTTTCACTGTCTGTATTGTGGTAAATCTAACTCTTCAGCTTACAAGCTATCGTAGTAAAGGCCATTTTTTTGGAAGGGCCAGAAAGTGCTTGGATATGTTATTCAAACTTTACAGTGAAAAAAACACCTTTTTGATGAATGATCTTCTCCGGACAACAGAGTTCTTAACAGCGCTCACAAGGCCTTCCTTGTCCCTCATCTGTGGCCTCCCTCGTCTCCTTATCAGTCGGCAATGCGCATCGTCTCATTCGACGACCTCTGTCCCACATCAACAGCAGGAACTCCTCTTCGATAAGAACCTTCACCTCTGCTCCTTCTGCGTGTGTGTTTGTGTGTGTGTGTTTGTATGCCGTCAATGCACACACTCTCTCTTTCCTCATCTAGGACTGAAGTGGACGTCTTCATGTGACCCATGACACTGGCCCTTCCTTTCTTGGGCTCCCAAGGCGAGGCAGTAAGAGAAAGCGAGCTTTCCATCCTGTCCCAAACTCTCGGGACAACGAGAGCCTTTTCCCTTATTCGTCTCTTCTTGTATCAGATGCTCGGGGCAGAGTTTTGTGATCAGCGGCATTGTCATGTATTGCACCAACAGCGCTCCATGAATCGTTCTGACATGTCGGTTTGATCGTGGAGGGTTTGAGAGATCTGTGTGTGTGTGTGTGTGTGTCCCTCTGTCTCATTGGAAGGCAGTGAAGAAGTCCTGGCCTTCCGTCAGCCCTGACAAAAGCGCTCCCTCCCAGTTGCAGACAGAAACTGCAGACAGCACACATCAGAAGGAAGGGCTTGCCAGTGAGGCTTCCTCTCTCCCTCACGACGACGTCTGCTGTGTTGTCGAATATGTTCTGTACACTTATGCAGTTTTTTGTATATATGATAATACATACACACTTTTACAATTTTCACACAGTTATATACTTGTATTCTATCCACCACCATAGATACACACTTATAACCTTTGTCATACAATACCAGTTTGTAAGTTCCCTCAAAAATGCACATATAGACTTTTATAGAATTATTACATCGTCAAAATTTTGTGCAAATTCTGTGCATAGTGTATTGCAATTAGAATATCCATTTTAACTCTACATTCACAGTGTTATCCTAGAATCCATATATGCGCGATGCAGCCATGGCTTCTTCGACTTCAAAACTGGTTCTTCGTCCTTTTATTCCCTCGATCAGTCACCGCTTAAAGTAGGTCTCAGCTCTTGCCCCTCCCCATGGAGAAGCAAAAAGGGCGTCAGTCCAGACTGTCAGTTTTCTCACTAGCTGCTCCATGAACAATAGCCTGTGCTGGCATCACGCCACCTTCATCATAACCAACGGATTACAAGTCAGCAGTTGCTTGGAATTGCCACAGAGTGGAGAAAGAGCTGTCGGGGTTGAGTAACCACGCACAATTTCAGGTCCGTTGGATGAAGGGAACAGGTCGAAAATTGATTTGCAAATCTCTCTCTCTCTCTCTCTCTCTCTCTCTCTCCTCTCTCTCTCTCTCTCTCTCTCTCTCCTCTCTCTCTCTCTCTCTTTAAAACAAGGAGACGAAAAAGGGACTCTATAAAAAAATTGGGAGAGAAATCAGTTTTTGAGGTGAAGTGGATTGCTGGAAGTATCTCTCTCTCTCTCTCTCTCTCTCTCTCTCTCTCTCTCTCAGATACACACATACACACCCTAGCCAGAGGTGCAGGAGCAGGAGATAATGTTATAACTTCCTTTGTGAATGATCCTCCCCCCCCCCCGCCCCACACACACACACAGCTGTGTTCTGAGGAGAGAGGATGATACTAAGATTACCAATCACCCTTTAGGTCGAATAAAGGCTACTTTCACCAATGATCTTGGCGAGACTGACTACACATGCTGTAGTATTGAATGAAAGGCTGCACAAGACAGATTTGTAAACTCCGTGTTCATAATCTAATACCTTATCTTTCCTGAGAGGATAGTGGACACTCAAAATCAAATGATTTGGCCAACCTTGGCAAATGGCACCACCCTTGCGAGAGACCCAAAAGAAAGGCTGCTGTGGAAAGCCATAGAAAGAAAACCTCTGAAATGTTGAATGAATAAACTGGCCATTTTATATACGTATTTTTATATCCAGATTTGTATCTGGCAAAATCCAAAAACCCTTGTTTTCTGGATTCCTTCCCCTGCAGTGTACCAAAATTCCTTATGGAATTTGTATTTTATGTAATTATATATAAAGATTTTGGTTAATGAGCATGGTCATTGGAAGACAGTCAGCTTAGGTTTAACACAATGAACTGTCCCCCTCGGATGTTAACAGCTCGCTGCTTCCAGCTGCCGATCTGCTTTTGGCTGAAGCAGCCACTCTTGCTTTTGCTTTCCTCCTGAGTTTGGCGGAAACAAAAGTCAGTTACGAAGGAGCATTTGATCGCAAAGGGTCCAGCAACTCTCTTATGCTCTGATCTCCATTTTATCCTATAGGAAAACGCAACAAGCCCTTTGAAGTGACGGCCCAGAACCTTCATCGTGGAAGCTTCGTTGAACCCCACCAGGAAGAAACTCTCTTTCGTGGCAGCCTCTGTCTCTACACGAGAGCCTTCCTTCGTCCCAGGATGAATTCGGTGGTCTGTGAAACTCAGGGGGAGTTTCTCTGTCAGTCCGAGATCGTTTGAAGGGACAATGCTTCTCCCCACATTCAGTGTCTTCCAGTTCCCATCACTCCTTACATTCGTATAGCATTGCAATTCTCAAGATTAGACCTGGTACTCATGCCTTGTATATTTAAGTTTTAATACGGAGTTTTCGTCCCGTTTCACGGATGTTATCATAATTTTTGTGTACCCTGATATAAAGCATTGAAATTCACCCAGATCTTTCCTGTGCAGCGTGTTATCAGGTATTCCGTATCACTGAAAGGTTTTGGGAGTTGCTGAATTGATTGAGTGCGGTTCCCCCTTGTGTTTTAGCGGCTATATCAACACCCCAATCTTCTCTCTCTCTCTCTCTCTCTCTCCTCTCTCTCTCTCTCTCTCTCTCTCCTCTCTCTCTCTCTCTCTCTGGGAGTGAATTGCATGTCTCCTTCAGGAGACCATGACATGACATGACATGACATGGACCCCTTCTTTCTTGGGCTTCCAAGAAGAGACAAAAAGAGAAAGCAAACTTTCTGTCTTATACCAGACTCTCGGGGACAAAAGAGGAGCTTCTTCCTTAGCTTTCTTTTTTAGAAAGCTCCAGGAAGAGGAGGAGGAGGAGAAGGAGAAGGAGGAGAGGGAGGAGGAGAGGGGGCAAGGAGGAGGAGGAGAAGTGTTGGTGATAAGCAATAACGTCACTTATTGCAACAACACCTCTCTCTTCACGACTTCTACTATGCCGAGTGAATATGATCACGAGAGGGTTGACAGGTCCGTCCGTCCATCTGTCTGTCTGTCTGTCTGTCTCTCCCTCTGTCTCTGTCTCTGTCTCCATGGACAGTTATGAACAGATTCTTCCCTTCCCTTCCCTTCCCTTCCCTCCGTCGGCCATCAGAAGAAAAACGTTCCCAGTTGGAGGAAGAAGAAGAGACAAATAACAGGACAGATAACGAGGCCTTGCCAGTGGGGCTCCTTATCTCCAGCAACCTCCCACCCCCCCCTTCTCTCTCTCTCTCTCTCTCTCTCGCTCCTCTCTCTCTCTCTCTCTCTCTCTCCCTCTCTCTCTCTCTCTCTCTCTCTGATAAGGTTTGCGTGGGGCATCCAAGCCGCTTGTGCTCCTTCCAAGTGAGTCACTGAGAGAGAGAGAGAGAGAGAGAGAGGAGGAGAGAGAGAGGAGAGAGAGAGAGAGAGAGGAGAGAGAGAGAGAGAGAGAGAGAGCTAATTTCCGTCAGCCAGGCAGGAAGCAGCTCCAATGACCTCCTCAGCCTCCTTTTCTCTCGTGAGGCGTCACAGGAATCGTGTGTCGTCGCGTCCACTCCTTCCATTCGCTCATTGCAGCCTTTGTCGTAATTGCTGTCCTCCTCCTCCCTCCCCTGTCTCTCTTCTCTCTTCTCTCCAGAACGTCACTGCACACACACAAACACACACACTCACACACAAACACAAGTAGATAGAACAAGCTTGGTGGTCAAATTCTTACTATTGAAGCTCATTTCAAACCTAGTTATACAAATTAATAATAATAATAATAATAATAATAATAATAATAATAATAATAATAATAATAATAATAATAATAATATTATTATTATTATTATTATTATTATTATTATTATTATTATTATTATTATTATTATTATTAAAGATAATAATAATAATAATAATAATAATAATAATAATAATAATAATAATGTTCTAAAGGGACCTTTAGAACATTCATGAACTCTCGTGATAGAAAGCTTTTTCCCAATAATAATAATAATAATTATATATAATGATAATAATAATAATAATAACTGCATTGCATAATTATCATATATATAAATGGATGAATAGATAGGTAAATAGACAGATAGATGCATACTGTACATGCATACTTATATGCATACATACATGCATGTCTGTGTTTTATGAGACGCACTTATCAGGAAGGTATTTCCTCACTCAGCGACACCACCTCCTATCAGACTTGTGTCGTTATCAGCTACGCGATTACAGTGGTCTGTTGCAAGGCTGCATTTTGGTACATAATACATTTTGGATGGGTTCCCTTTAATTGAATGTCATGTATGCAAAGTGAATCTTAGTGGAGGCCAGGGAATGTGTGGGATGACTGTAGAAGCTGGAACACTCGAGTGAGTGCTGCTGATACGAGGAGACTCTGTGACTCACCAGAGGGGAGGGCCAGATGGACCCCTGAAAAGGAGCAGGTGATGAGAAGGGTCTTTGTGAGGGATGAGAAGATGATCAAGAATCTCTTACCGTTGTCACTGCTGATTCTGAATGAAGGAGTGAAGGAAAGAAGATGATTCCTCAGGGAGGGAGATATAATCCTCAAGAGTCTTTTCACAAAGGGCACCACCACTGGAAGAAGCCGACAACGGCCACTGTATCACTTGCAAGAGAACTGATCGCCTGTTGAGCACACCCAGATTTATATGCGTGGCTTATCAGAGGGGAATGCAGGTCATGTGATGTGACGCCCTTTGTCACGCCTCAGCCAGGCAACGTGACTCTGATAAGAGCCTTCGCTGCTGCTGCTGCCGCTGCTTCCTCTTTCAAGCAACTGTGCAGAAGAAGAGATGGGCGCTGTTCTTGTCATAGGGAACCACTAGCGCCTTATATTCCTTCATCTGGAGACTCGTCAGATGAACTCCACGAGGAGGAGGAGGAGGAGAGACGATAAGTCAGAAGAAGAGAAGACATTTTGTCAGAGAATTAAAGCTGTGCTGCTTCATTGCTTTACGAAGTGAAGTTATTATTATCATTGTCAGTTTTTCCTCCAACCATCATCCAAGTATCTTGACAAATCACCCATTCTCCCAACACCCATTTCATTCTCAAGTTGCTCTTCTTGCAGACACTTCCAGATTCTTTCACCAGTTCCTTCAGTCTCTCTTCACCATCCGTGTTCAGTACTGTAGCATCTGCAAACACCAGTCACTCTGTCTATGAGAAATAAAACACTCTCGTGTTAGCCTAGATTCAGAGTAAACTTAGTCACTCTCCCTCCCTTGCTACAAATTCAAACACACTTTGCTTCCATCACAAGAACTTTATATATATATATATATATATAATATATATATATATATATTATATATATATATATATATATATATATATATATATATATATATATATATATATATATATATATATATATATATATATATATATATATATATATACAGTATATATATATATATATAGTATATATATATATATATATATGTGTGTGTGTGTGTGTGTGTGTGTATGAAATAAAGACAAAACCACGAAGGAAAGAGACACAATGGAGTGCTGGAAGGCCTCTCGACTTCTAGTCCTTTACTTAGCAGACTCCATTGTTTCTCTTTCCTTCGCAGATTTTGTCTTTACTTCTATATTCAGCACGCTCCATATTTTCCTGATTCAGTTATACATATATAATATATTTATATACTTCTACTTCAAACAACACAAATTCACTGTGTATAAAGTTACTACTTCCACAGAGGACCTGAATAACACGGAAGATTCAAAAGAGATTCTTATTTCCAAAGTTTTAGAGGCGTCTCTCCCTCCTTCCTCAAGGAGCCAAAATAAAGATCTCCTCTTTTGAACCTTCATTGTTACTGAGGTCCTCTGGGGATATATATACATACATATATACATACATACATATACATATATGTATATAAAATCTGGTCGTATGTAATTCCCTGGGGGATGGGCTTTCCTTAACTGGAGGAGACTGAGAGAATTCAGGACTTGTATAAAAAAGGAACAGAAAAGTGCTGTAAGCACAACATAGAAATGGTGCATTGACCGTAATTTTCGGGATAAAATCATAAGAGGAATATCGATCAGAGCAGATTAGCGCATAACAGTTATGACACACACACTCACACGCACACACAGAAGATGCTGAGTATCTGAAGAGACAATTATAGACTCGCTCCTTGCAATAAAAGAAACAAAACACTTAGAGAACATCAGAAAAGGCTTAGTTTTGGAGGAGTCAGGCCTAATTAGATTTGGCCAAAAAATCAGTGTTTAGCACGCCGAAGGACCTCGGGCGAAGGATTGCTAAGAATCCCCAGAGCGAAGGGAAGGAGGCAAAGGATTAGCAAGGACCCCGTGAGAGACACGAAGGACCCTGGACGAGATCGAGGGACAGAAGGTAACACAACATAGACAGACAGACAGACAGACAGGAGTCACAGGACTCCAGATCACATCCCAAGGCCCATCTGCAGGTGACAGCAGCAGGAGCTATCGTGAGCTGAGCTGTAGCATTGTTCAAGTTGTTCCTGTGAAAACATGTGACTGTAACAAGAAGGAGAGAGAAGGATAAGGTTCATTTGGTGTGTCTCTCTCATTCACGATAATGATGATGCTCTTTTGTTTATTTCTCTTTGATGCTTCTCGTTGTGCACACCAATGATGATTTCCTCAAGAGCTCCGTCTGTTAGGGAGTGGCAGGTTTTGTCAGGAATCTTATCAACACTCATAACTTTATTTTCATTCTCTTTCATTCGCTTTCATTCAGATGAAGGCCTAAAATGGCCGAAGAGATAAGGCGTCCCATTTCAGCGGCTGAGTGATAATAATATCTCAAATCCTTTAGGCTTCGATCAAAGAGC